>QZLH01000404.1:18866-51509 GCA_003833135.1 Oehlia diaphana | reverse complement strand
TGTATCACATTTTTTGTAACGCTTTATTTTTAGCAACACATTTTGTAACACTTTGTCACATTTTTGTAGCCAATAATATATATATGTAAATTATTGTTACTATTAAGCGTTTAAGCGACGGACTCTCAACGGTTTCCGTTTTCCTAGTTTTAATGATTGATACAACATATCGTCATATCATGAGGGAGACTATCGCAGTTTGGTTCTAGGATTTAGTATATTAGAATAATACAATTATTTTGTATAAGACAAACATATTATTATAGAATAAAGAAATATTTTGTTAACGACTCAATGTTGTAATTGAACCTACCACAAGATTGAGCATTACATTCGTTACAACATGAGTGCCGATCATTTGTAGATTATATCACTATTATATCCTTATTTATTAGATCATTAAACTTTGCTATAAAAAAAATACAAACAACTGGAGGTCGTACGAAATTCTGGATACAAAATTTATAAATACAATGAGTTCTTTAATTTTTTTAATCTTTTGTTTTAATTTTTTGGACTTTGTGTTTTCGGAAACAATGATGATCATGATAAAAACGCCAATAAGTATACCGAGGGAAACATACATTTTGGAAAAAAAAACTGAATATAAACTATGATACCGAGAGTATGAAATAACGAATGTTATGGAATTACAATTCATCATTGCAAAGGTAAATTTTATTAATTAATTTTCATCATTACAATCTTACAATCATATAATTTAATGCATCTGGATCCTGTATTATTCCCATTAATGGGGCAAAAACAGAACCATATAATGCTGTTCTATATTGAAATTGTAAATGTAATTTCCACTATATTTTAAAGAAAATAAAAATTAGTTACTATTTTATATATTAATATAATATTCATTTAATATTAATTAACTGCTCGCTTATTATTTCATTTAAGAAATTATCATTTATATTTGAAGAATCATTTAAATTTTTAAGTACTACGGAAGACCGTATTTTTCATTAATTTTAAGAGGATTTTTAGTTTTTGGATTAATTGAATCTTTATAATCTTTGTTCACCAAGCTCCTCATTAATACGATCCTAGCCATGTTTTTCATAATCCCATTTATTTATCCATCCATCCAAACGAATTGCTTTAAAAATTGTACTGAAACAACATTGAGCTAAAAATTGAATATTTCTTAATTTATTATAAGGAATCCATTCAAGTAATTCAAAACTATCACTTGCATTTATTTGTGATTCTTATCTATATAAACATTATCCCTAGTCCAATTACCAAAATTTTGTTGAAATATTTTTGAACAATCTTTACACCAATCTTCAAATGTATTTGGTTGATTACATTCAATACATAAGCCATATTCTTGACTAAGTACATATTGTTTGTAAATTTCTAAGTCAAAATCTTCATTAATTAAATTGTCAGAAACCTCGGAATTTAAAATATTAATTTCGGTAACAACTATATTCTTATCATTTTCTTTAAAGAGTATTATGAATTACAAATATTACAAATACAGATTAAGGCCTGCGGACCGGAAATGTCACGTCACGATTGTCACATGAGAATTTTTAACATCTTACAATTAATGTTATAATAGATTTTTATATACACACCTTTTTTTTATTTTATATTCCATTTCAAATACAATAATGTAAGCTATCACAAACTATTAGATTCAAACTAATCTAACAGTTTAATGTAACTTGTAATTAGAGATTTACATATATATTCTAAAAAATTATATATCGTTCTTATTAGTTTCTTGATCTCCAAAAATTATTTCTTTTAGCCAATACCAACAATATACTGTATATTCTAGTTTAAGATTTATTATATCAATTGTATTTATATATAATCCTTGGTTTGTGTATCTAAAATATCAAAATTATGTGATGACTTGAATCACAAGCTATAAGTAAGTTCAAATAACTAAATATTTATAAGTAATAATTTTTTTTTTTTGAAATTATACTTTGTTAAACTAATTTATATAAATTTTTTTAAGTTTAGAAATGTTGGTGTTAATCATGATCGATCATTTGAAAAAACTGTGTAACTATAAAATTAATTGTATAATATCAAATATGTATGTTGTGCCCCAAACCTCAATATGCCCCAAATTGACGATGATTACTATATGTGAAAAGTAATGCTTTGAAAATTCTTAAGGCATTATAAAGATGGGCTGATAATTTAGGCCGATCGTTGATTTGGGGCAATCGTCATCTTGGAGCACAACATGTATTCGGAACTTTGCGGATGTTACTGCAACCAATTGTAACATCAATTTTGATCACATTGTAACACATGAACTAAATTTATACTGATCAACAAAAATTTTGTTACACAATAATGAAACAATTAATACAGTGAACTCCGGAGTCCGGATGTTTAAAAATATAAATTATTTTTATTAATCACCCGCTGTAGTAAATTTCATAATATTTTTTTCTTAATACAATAAAATGGCATGTCAACTTCCATCTGATTGTTTAAATGAGATATTTGAATATTTAGAAATAGATAAATTCACTTTACACTCATGTTTGTTAGTTAATCGTCTTTGGTGTGAATCTTCTGTTAGAATTTTGTGGAGGAATGCTTTTGATATTAAATTTGATCATGAGAGAAAATTCAAAATATATTCGTCAATTATTAGTACATTAATTGCTTGTCTTCCAGATGAGTCAAAAAATCTCTTGTATGATAATGGAATTTTCATTTTAGCACCTACTTCAAAACCATTGTTATTTAATTATGCATCATTTTTCAAAGCTATTTCAATTTATCGGATTAATATGATGATTGGTAATGTCCTCAAAAATAGACTATCTTTTATTTCAGAAGATAAAAATAGTTTAGTTGCAAATGAAATTATCAAAATGCTTGCAAACCAAATTACTTCTTTGAAAAAATTGACTTATTATCATGTTTATTTTTATAGTCATAACATTGATATTTCATTCCCTTATTTTCCTGGAGCGAGAGATCTTTCAGAATTATGTTGTAATTCAGATCTTCCTTCGGATTTTTTTTATCAATTGTCTCAAATATGCCATAATTTACAATCTATTTCTGTAGATTTTAATAGTAGAGTTACGGATGAGTTAAAAGATTTAATATCTTCTCAGAATAATTTAAAAGATTTAAATTTATCAGCTTATGGTGATGGAATTTGGACAGATATTATACCTGCTATAACAAAACATTCTCATACAATAACAAAATTAAAATTTCAGAGTGATAATGATATTTCATCATTCTCATTTATCAGTTCATTCTCAAATTTACAAGTATTGTTATTTTTATTCCTTGATGGAGTACTTGAAGATTTTATAAAATTACAATATGTTAATTTTTCAAAATTACAAATTTTAAAAATTCCTTATGAATGTCCAAAACCTGAGTATGTAATGAAATTTTTAGAAAATAATGGAAAGAACCTTAAAAAGTTTTATATAGGTGAAAATAACAAAGATTTAAGTTTATCTATTGCTAAATTTTGTCCAAATCTTAAAAGTCTTTTCGTAATTTTTAATAATGGTGAGCTAGATGTACTAAAAACTATACTTATCAATTGTCAATACTTAGAAAGTATTAAAATTTGGTGTGGTATGGATTATTTATCAGAAAAAGAAGTATTAGAAACTGTTGCAAATTATTCACCAAATAATTTTTGTGAATTAAAAATACACCACATTACAACTTCAGATGCATCTCCGGATGATTTAAAATCATTCTTTATATGCTGGGAAAGGAGGACACCAAAAAAATTACTTTCATTTACAATTATTGCGGATATAGAATATCAATTATATTATGGTTATAATAGGTTAGAAACTTTAAAAGTAATAGAAAAATATGTAAATTTAGGTATTATTAAATTTGTAACAAAAAGTGATGATGAAGAAAGCGAAGAAGAGGAGCAATTTTAGTTAACTTTTTATTTTAGAATATAGGATTTTAGTGTTCATTTTAAATGATTGAGATTTATTGTCAGTATTATTTTAAGATCGATTTAAATGTTTTTAGATTTAGATTTCTTATTTTTATTTTTTATTTTTATTTTTTTGTTTTTTTATTATGAAATGTTTAAATAAAATTTTTATAATTCTCTACCATTATTTTTTTTTTTTTACTTTTAAAATTGAATTTTGTTTTAAGCTTTGAATTTCCTTACATTCCAACTTACGTATAGTATATACCGATACTGTATAAAAAAAAAAGTCCTTTTTATCATTTTAAAATTATAAGATTTAATTTATTTGACCTTCCAATATTCGACCTTCCATGCGTTTGGTATATAACGCAAAATTACTTTCGCCGTCGATATTGCTAATAGATAGATTCTTTGTTGAGCATATTAATAAAAGCTGTATGACAAATGAATTTCTTGAATAATCATTTTATTTTTCAAGAAAATCTGCTTATGTTTGCGAATCATTTACTACTTACTGCAGTCAATAATGCATTAAGAGGTTGTAATATTTATAATGGTAAACATAAATGCACGAATTTCAAAAACAAAACATAGTATTGTTATTTGTGTTATTTATAACAACAAATTGAATACTTAGAATAAAAGATTTATTTCATATAGGTCTATGAAACAACTTTTAAACTCGAGAAATTATTTAGACTATTAAAAAACTCTAATACGAAAGTTTATCACTTAAGCTTTAAAATACTTATGATATGATCATATTGTAAATAGTTTATTATAAACAGTTTATTATTGGAAAAATATTTAAAATTTATGTAACTTAGTAACATCACTTTATTTCATTAACAATTCTAATGCGTTCATTATTATGATCATATAATTGTCATTATATGTTTATTTATTCAGTTAATTGTAAATATGTTTTATATCTAACTGCATCATTTTATTTATGAAGTATATTTACTAAATTCTAAATTTTATAACTTTGTTTTTTATATTTCAATTATTTGATAATACCCTATTTAAGTTATAAATAATGAATTCAATAGACTTTGTAATGAATCTCTTTTTCAAACCATTATGTTACATAAAGTCATAGCAAAATTATAATTGGTACATTTTAAATATTAAATTTTTATTATAATTAATTCATTAACATAATTGCTAAGTGCCAAGTAATTTCACTTATTTATATAATAAGCAATACTGAATGTTTGTATTTTATTTCTATTTTTTTAATTATTTGAAATATTTAATAATAATCTACTGAAAAATTGGTTGGAATACCTATATCAGGATAATCAGTAGAATTACTATAATTTGTCCATTCATAATCGACTTTACAATAGTACATACCACCCATTTGTGGCCTTAGTACTAAATATATATGACAATAATAATTTATTTTTAATAATTATTACATGATGATTTTATTGATTTATTTGAACAATTAAAAGAGTAATATAGAATAGATTATTTTATTTTATTAAATTTGGCAAAGTTTTTGCAAAGTTAATGTAGTTTTAATAAATAATTGTCTAAGATATTTTTTTATCAAAAGATATAATTTTCTGAGATCTTTTTTCGTTAGAATTCGAACTAAAATGCTCAACAGGTACGAAAGAATATTTTTTCGGAATCATCTTTAAGAATATCTCTGCAAGAAAGAAACTACAAAATGTATTTAGGACATTTATGCAACTAATATTACTATGCCATAACTTAAGTTAGGTAAATTATCATTATGTTAGATGGTTAAATCTTAAAACTTATATTTTTTATTTTTTCTTTATTTTTAACATCCGCGAATTCACCTGATATGAAAATCCCGTGTATGTCATTTTTACCACAGCCAATGAAGTCACCGGTTATGTACATGACATGTCGATCAACATAAAATTACATTTAAGGTTAATTTTCACTTCCAATCGTATGACAAACACTCTTTTCTATTTACAAGTTTTACAATGTCTTCAAAATTTTTGGTAGAGTTATCTAATGATTATGAAAAACTTTTTGAAACTGAAATAGGATATGACGTTGTTATTTATGCTGGTGAAGAATCGAATGTTAAAGAATCCATGCTCATTCAAATATATTATGCATTAGGTCTATATATTTTCGTACAGCATTTTCTAATGAATGGGCTGAAAAAAAGGATGGAAAATTTATTTTAAAGAAACCAAATATTTCGCCTTATTTGTTTAATATTATTCTCAGGTAACAACGTACTATGTTATAAAGTTTTAATAACTGTCTAGAAATATCAGATTAATAATTATTGAATTATATTTTAAGGTTTATTTATTGAGGAAACATTGAATTAAAAAATTTGCAAGGACCAGATGTATTGAAATTGTTGATAGCTGTAGATGAACTTAATATTCAACAATTAGTTTCTCATATTCATGAATATTTAATTGAACATCAAACTGAATTTTTATATCAAGACCCAACTGACATCCTTGAAACTGTTTATCAGCATGAGACATTTACAGATTTATGGAATTTTTGTCTTGAAAAAATTTGTAAAGAACCTAAAATTTTATTTGATTCTGACAAATTTATTAATTTAAAAGCGCCTTTATTAGAATTATTATTAAAAAGAGATGATTTAAATATGAATGAAATCAAGGTTTGGGAAAGTTTATTGAAATGGTGCTTATTTCAACAAAATATGGAAAGTGATCCAACTAAATGGAGTGCAGATGACATTATAAAGATTGAGAGGTCATTACATAAGTTTATTCCATTAATGAGATTTTATGATATTGAACCTACAGATTTCTTTTACAAAGTTTATATTTACAAAGAAATCTTACCAAAAGATTTAATTCATGATCTTTTGGAATTTCATATTGTTCCTAATATTAAACCTAAAACTAATACGGCATCTTCAAGAAAGCTGAAACTTAATTCAACTTTAATTCAATCAAATCACATTCTTTTATTTTCTTCATGGATTGATAGAAAAGATTCCTCCTATAACAAAAATGAAATTCCTTATGAATTTAAATTATTATATCATTCAAATCGGGATGGATTTAGTGCTGAATCATTTCATCAAAATTGTGACAATAAAGGAGCCACTATTTGGGTAGCAAAAATTCAAAGTTCAACACAATTAATTGGAGGTTATAATCCACTTGATTGGAATGGAAATAAAGACTGGAAACCTACTACAGATAGTTTTATGTTTAGTTTCACAGATGGAAAAAATATTTCTACTGCAAAATTAGGTTATGTTAAAAAACCAAATGGTGCTATTTATTGTGATAATAGTCAAGGTCCACATATGGGTTATTTTTATTGTAAAGGCCATAATATATGGAATAATTACGGTGATAATATTTTTTATCCTAATATAGGCATCCCAACTTATGACTTTTTAGTAGATTATTATGAAGTATTTCAAGTAATTAAAAAATAGAGATAAAATTTAAATATTAAGTATGATTTATTATGTACTGTATAAAAACTTATTGATATGTTTTTATAATTTCTTGGCACTTGGTAATGAATAATTTATAATAATAATTTAGGATTCAAAATGCACCACTTGTAAATTTGTTATAATCTTGTTATCGCTATTTTGTTATAATATAAATTGATGTATTATCAAACAATTATAATATAAAATCAAATTATAAAATTTAGAATTTAGTGAATTTACTCAAAAATAATGATAGATTTATAGGACTTCGGATTTACTTGTCTACTTTCTTTTTATCATGATTTTAATGATCAAAGATCTAATTCTACTAGTAGGTATATGAACCAAAAACTGTTCATGTTCAACTTAAAACAAGTTAAGCTACTGTTTTTTGAAAGATTAAACTTAATATAAGATTGAGGTCATTGACCGAATTTAAGCTAAACTGTTTAATAAATTAGTATAATTATTAATTATTATTTAGGGACAGCTCTGCAGGCCGATGAGAGTCTGGAGCTCGATTAGTATGATACTAAATTGATTAATGAATATCCGATGGGCTAGATACTAAATAAAAATGGCAATAATAACTGAATATAACGAAATGATTACATGATGATTTGAATACTAAGTTTTTGCTTTTTTTATTACTTATTTATTTTTAGTGTTGTGTACGAAGAAGCGGCTACTAATGGTAGACAAGCTTTATTAAGATTTAGAACGAATCAAATTGCAAATTATGAAGCATTGCATCATTATTATTGTTCGCCCCATGATTGTGAACCAAAATATATTTACTGTAATATTTGCCGATCAGAAACATTTTGAAACTTGAGGATAGAAAAAATGTTGACCTATTTTTAAGTAGGGAATTGAGTCGACCAATTAAAAATCGATCATGGTCGATCAAGTCAAGTGACTCGACTAATGATTTTGTGTATTGAGTACTCGAAAAGTTAAAATCGATCAACATATAATCGAATAAATTTGCAACACGTAAAATCGATTATATAATACTCGAATAAAATAAATCGATTAAAATATTAATCATGCTTTAATGATAAAATTGGTTAAATAAACGTGTTAAAATCTTAAAATAGCAACTTCGCTAATTTTTCTTTGTAACAAGTAAGAAAGTTTCTTTCTTTCACACTTTCTGCTTATAGTATTAATAAACTCTTTTAACGTAAATAATGCCTCCAAAACGTGCAAATAGTTCCACTGAACCTTTACACACATCAAAACGTTTGGCAAGTGATATTACAGATGAACAAGAACCACAAACTATTCCAAAATCTGCAAATAAAACCAGTTGGGTGTGGGATTACTTTGTAGAGAAAACAGACGGGCGTGTGTATTGTCAATATATAGAAAAAGTTGGTGAAAATGAAATAGTGTGTGGCGCAAGTTTGCTATATAAAACACAAACTTCGAGCATGAGCTATCATTTGGGTGATAAACATAAAGTGTTTAATAAAAAAAAGGAGCAGGTAAATAAAATTGTTAAATTGAATTAATTTTAATAAATAATTAATAAAATTTCTCTTATTTTATTGAAATAAGCAACTTAAAATAGATGATCAAATGAAAAAATTCACTCCACATAAAGAACCCAAACAGCAATATTTACGTAATGGTCTTACAGATTGGCTGGTTACTGATGGGCGACCATTTGCTACAATTGTAGGAGAAGGTTTCAAACGGTTTATAAAAAGAGTGGATCCTGCCTTTATTGTACCATGTTACAGAACACTAAAAGCTGATATTGGAGCTGGTTATCAAGAAGCACTTTTGCAAATGAAGCAATTGATCAACGAAACTTGTACTTATGCAGCCATCACAACTGATTTATGGACTGCCCGTAATAATCAAGGCTATATTGGTATTACTGGGCATTGGTTAACTCCTAATATGGAATTATATGATATCCTTATTTGTATTGATCTTATTAAATATCCTCATACAGCTGAAAATATTCGTTCAGCATTAGTGAAAAAAATTCAGGAACTTCATTTAAATAATAAAGTAAAACATGCAGTTACAGATAATGGGGCAAATGTAGTAAAAGCGATTAGAGAGTGGGATGATGTAGATAGGATTGCATGTACTTCTCATACACTTCAGTTATGTGTAATGAAAGGATTGCGTAAAATTAAGTCATATGCAAGTAGATTTCGAAAACTTAATCAATTTTTCAATTCACCTAAACAAGCTGAACGTCTAGAATGAGCACAAATTGAAATTGCAAATTTAAATAAAGAAATTACAAGACAAACTTTGACATCATCTGATAGGGAATTACAAGATTCCAATGAACCAATTAATATTCCAGGTGGTTCTCTGCAAATCCTTCGTACTATTGCCGATTGTAAAACAAGGTGGGGATCAACTTTAGCATCTTGGAAAAGATTATTAGAATTAAAAGAAGCAATAAAAAGGACGCTAGTAACTTTAAAACTAGATTCAAACAGTAGCGCAATAAAAGATTGGAAAAAATTAAGAAAAAGATATTTAAAAGATTGGGAATGGAAATTATTAGAAGAATTGTGCAAATTATTTCAACCAATTGAGCGTGCAACCACATTTTTGGGAGGTGAAAAATATTGCACAATATCCTTAATATATTCAACTTTGGAATCTATTAGATTTTACTATACACCTTTAATTGAAGATGATGATGAAAATGAAGAAGGTATTGAAGGTAATGGCGATGAAAGTTTTTAATTGTTTGAAATTTTTTTTATTTTTTTTTATTTCTTATTAATTTTATTTAATTTTCTAATAATTGTTAATGTATTGTAGATGATGATGGTGAATTAGAAGATGATGATGATGAATTAGAAGATGATGATGATGAAGAAAGTGATGATGAGGATGAGGGGGAAAGTGAGTCAGATAAAGAGGAAGAAGATGAACAGCGTATACGACCAAATGTTACTACAAGACAACAATCTCAACATCAACAACAACAACCTCAACCTCAACATCAACCTCAACATCAACATCAACCTCAACATCAACATCATCAACAACAGCCAAATACTGCATCTATAATTAATAGAGTTCAAAAGGAAATTTATGGTGCTTTATTTGATTATTGGAATGATCCTCCTATGGCTATGCTTTTGGCAACTATTCTCGATCCCCGATGCAAAAGAACACATGGTTGGCCCAATGAATTGCGAGAAAGAGTAAAGGTTGAACTGAAAGTTCAGTATGATGAGATCAAGCCTCAAAATAATACACAACCTGAAGAAAATTTTCCTATTAATAATTCATCAATTGACCGTTTTCACGCATATATTTTTGGCCCTCAAGTTATAGAAGAAAATGAAGACACTGAATTTGACAATTATTTTAGGACTCCTCAAGCTTCTTACGATACCAATCCTTTTCAATAGTGGCAAAATAATAAAGATTCATTTCCAGTGTTATATGAATTAGCTCGTAAATATTTATGTATACCAGCCACGTCAGTTCCAAGCGAAAGACTATTCAGTGATGCTGGAAATCAAATTTGTGAAGAAAGGAACCGATTAAAAGCATCTACAGTTACTGAATTACTATTTCTCAAGAGAAATAGCGAATATTTTAATGTATTTAAGTAGTTTTTTGACATGTACTGTATGTCAATTTAATAATAATTTTGAAACTATGTAAAATTGATGGTTCCTTATAAATAAATAATGCATAAATTTATATATTTTATTATATTTATTTTTTATTATTTTTATTTTACTAATAAAATACTAATTATTTAAGACATTTAATCGATTAATTGTTCGATTGATTGTTCGAGTTTATTAGATCGAGTGTACTTAATCAAACTTTAATCGATTACAGCTTGTTAGTCGATTTTGGTCGATCTTGCCTAAAAAATTTTAACCAATTTAATCGAACAATGATTTTGGGTGTCGACTCAATTCCCTATTTTTAAGGATGTTGAAAAAAAATCTACTTTTGCAGAATTTGTTTTTAAAGATAAGAATTATGATAAATTTTAAATTTGGAAATATGATTCGATATAGGACCCAGAAATATATATACAGGGGTAGGGTACACAGATGCGTCACCATCATAGTGGAATTAGACGGAGTAAAGTTTTGATTTGCATACAAATTTTTTCATCTATAGTTAGGTCATCAAGATTCAAGATTGCGTATTTTTTAAAATTTTCATATGTAAAAAATTAGTTTGCGTATTTTTGGCCTAAATTTGGCTAATCTTATATATATAATATATTTACTGTACGCACTTATTTAATTAACCGCATTGTAATATTTTGTATTAATTGAAAGAAATTTCTAAGGCTTAAAAAGTGAAATTATAGAAAAATATTATTGAAAAAATGGTAAATTCTATTTTTTCACATTAATATTTGGTTTTATAAATAATATAGAAGCCATAATAAAATAATTAATAACTTAATTTCTGAAATTATATTTGCGTATTTTTGCAGGATTTTCAAAATCAGGTGTCAATTATGCGTACTACGTACTCATAAAAAGTCTCTGCGTACAAAAAAAATTTCGCCACCTGACTCCTACTATATATATATTTCTGGGTCTTATCGATATTGATAAGAAAATCAAAGAATTAAAATCTTTAAATTAATTTATTATCGTATACTCGGTTAGTATATTTCTTTGATTTATCATTTTTTCAATCGTGTATAGTATATATGTATGTTAGTGGTTGTATATTTTTTTATATCATGTGTTACTAATTTTGGAGTTTTTTTTTTTTTTTTTTTTTTTTTTTTTTTTGATTGTTTACCTTTTACTTACACCTTTCGTACTTGATTGTTGATATTGGCTTTTGCTCTATTCTACTTTAGTAACACAATGTATTTAGTCAGTATATGATGAAAATGTACGGTTTAAAAAAAAAAAAAATTTTTTATGCTTTTTTTTTATTATACTGCGGGGAAAGTGAATATTTATCAAATTTATCGGTGTAAAAAAATACCGAACTAATTTTGTGGTTATTGGATTTTATTGATAACTTTAAAATGGTCGTGCATTTTCCGGGGCAATTAACTATGTATACTGCTATCTAAAAAATAAAATTGATCATGTACATCACAAAATCTAATTATTTTATTTTTTTTTTTTTTTTAAAAAAAAAGGATTTATTTAATTACGATATTATAATTATTTATTAATGTATTTATTTACTTTTATTAAACTTCCAAATTTATTCTAATTACAATTGTTTTTGTTTTGCCAAACTTTTTTTTTATTTCTTTTTTTGTTTTCAAAGAAAAAATTTTTTTTATCTTATCTGCATCATTCAATTTTGGTTAAATTAATTTTTGCATATACAGTATATGTATGTGATTTGTAATACGTTAGGTGCTGTATGTATGTGCACTGATAAAACTCAGCAATGACGTTAAGAATCTTTATATGATATGCAAATTGGCTGAATAAATAAAATAAATAAATAAAATTATATAATTGTAAATTGCTTTAAATTGCTTTAAAGAATAAATAATCATTGTATTATAATTTAGCTTTAGAATTTTACGCATACTGTATACTGTATGACTTACTGTGACTTACTTTATGCATCTATTTACATAAATCCAAATTATTTTTAGTTCTAAAAAGTTTTAAACAATGAGAAGAAGGTCATTTGTCACAAAAAAAAAAAAAAAAAATGTAAAACGAAATATTTTTTTTTTTTTTTTTTTTTTTTTTTTGTGGTTTTTTTTTTTTTTTTTTTTTTTGTAATATGAAATTTAGGCTTTTAGAGTAAAATATTATTTATGAAAACTCAAAATTTGATGTTCATACTTAAAATTAGTCATTTATTAATAACTAAAATAAATACTATAATAATATACATTTGTTAGTAAATATATAGATGAATTTTTTATTTTGTATATTGAAAAATGATTATAATTTTATTAATATAAATTAATCAATAAAATAATTTTAAATAATTATCATATTTACTAATTTAATGTTTTTCCAATACTTTGATGAACTTTAAAAATAAACTGGACTCAATGCTTAGCAAATTGTTTAACAATGCTACTGTTTTAAATAGTATTTTATATTGTATTTATTTTGTAATGCTTGCATTTCTTTAAATAAATTTTGAATTCTCAGAATAATTTTACTTTCATTAAATCAAAGACATTTCCACATTTTTAAATTCATATTACAAGGAATATTATTTTCACTAGGACTGGCTTATTCATACTACAATAGATTATATTTATATATTGAATAGTTTTATCAATACATATCAAGTTTCTATTATAAAAAGAATATTCAAATAAAATTGTATATACTGTAGTAATAAAGAAAGTAAATAGCAATAGATATTAATAATAAAGAAATTTACTGACATTCTATATATTGTAAATTTTCTTCACTTTCTTTACTTTAGTTATCTATAAAATTGAATTATTAAATTAAATAATTGTTAATATTATTGATAAAGCTAAAAAACAAATAAAAATTAATACCTAGTGAAATCTATTGCTTCTATGGATTCTATAAGATAAAGATGATTTTCATTATAAGCATCTTGAGAATTATTTTTTGAAAAATAAGCTAAGACATGAATTACCTGAATATTCAAATGCATTTTTATCATCATCCTTATTATCAATAGCATTTTTTGGCTCTGGAAGATTTTTAAAATCTAAAAGTCTACTTGTGTAAACTGCTTGAGGATTGGTCGTATATGAAAGAGTAGTACCAATATATGGTAATGAAGTTGAAGTAAACTTTTTATTAATTTTATTTGCTTCTACAACTTGCTTATAGATTTCACCTTCATGTTCATATAATTTATTCTCAAATAAAACCAATAATTCTCCTGCTTTAGGTCGTTTTAAAGGGTCAGCATCCCAACATTGTTTAATTATATTTAAAATTAGTTGAGGAATTTTATAATTAGATTTTGGCCTAAGCCCTTGACAAATGCTAATAGCTAAAATTTTATTATGAGCAATATTGTGATAAGGAGGCCCTGTACACACTTCATATGCAATAATTCCAAATGAATAAATATCACTTTCTTGAGTATATTCTTTTCCTCTTAAAACCTCAGGTGCCACATAAGGTAATATTCCATATATTTTTTTATTTTTATCTTGAGAAGGTATTACATTTGCTGGTCGACATAATCCTAAATCAGTAATGTAAATGAAAAAATCCACATTGTTTATTTCACCACTCAATATATTACCACAATGAAAATCATTATGAACTAAATTTTTATCATGAATATTTTTAAGGCCATTTGAAATCTTTAGTAAAATTTTTAACTTTTCTTCCCAATTCATTGAATTAAAACTATTATTTAAACGTTGTCTTAAACTGCCATTTTCTGCATATTCCATTACCATCATAAAATTATTAGATTCTGGATCTTTAGTAAGGCCATAGCAGCGAATTACATAACCTTGACAACATGCAACAATATGTGTTTCAATCTAAAAATGAATTCATAAATAATAAATAATAATCAATTACTAGAGTTTAGCATTTATAAGAAGCATTAACTTAAAATATTATATCAAAAAAGTAACTTACTTCTCTTAAAAATTCAGATGCAATGTCCTGAGAATTATGCAAACATTTTAAAACAACCGGGAAATTTCCATAATTCCTCCAATATTTGTTTCTACTCCATTGATTAGTTTTAGAATCCCATTCTTCTATATTTCCATCTTTCCAAATTGCTTTATAAATAGTTCCAAATCCTCCTTTGGTCAAATATTCAACATTTTCAAATCTATTATATTCAATCCACTCTAAAATCCTTTTAGCTTTAAGTTGCGTTTTTTGAATAAACTGGTCAACTTCATTATTTCCACTAGTCCAATTCTTGAAATTTTGTTGAAATTTACATTGACACCAAAAATAAGATGCTTGAGGATGCTTACACTCTTTACATAAACCATTATTTTTATAACGTTCTTTTAATTCTTCATTTAATATTAGCTTATCAATTAATAAACTTTGATCATCTGTTAAATCCCAATAGTCAAAATCTTTTATTTGCTCAATTACATCGTCACTGAGCAAAAACTCTTCCATATTTGGATAATAAAAGTGATATCAAATCTGGTTTAAAGGATTTTTTTTTTAATTTTTTACAACGACGGCATTATAAATGTATTACATTCGCACAGCAGTGATCGACAAATTTTATGTTAATTTGGGTCAAACAAAAGATCAGCTGATGAACAGAATTTTCGTTAACTCCGTAATACAGGTTTCACAAAAAATACTATATTCGACTATTTCGTTATCATTATACAGATTATTGTACATAGATTTGAAGGATATATATTATTTTATTATGCAGCCAAATAGATCATGTTGTTTTCAGTTAACATACTGATATTTTTTCGATAAATTATTATTGCGTGAATATCTTTGATATTTGACAACTTTACGCTAATATTCGCCTCATATAATCTCCTGATAACAGATGTACTTGACTCTTATTTGCATTTGGTGAACTGCTTCTTGATATCGAACATTCATAAAATATTCGATAAATAAAATAAATCTAATATTATTTTTATTCTCAATTATTAATAAGTTAGTAATGAAACGATTATTGTGTTAATTTTCTGCTAATACCCAAATTGATTATTTCGAAAGACATTATTTATGGATTTTTATTATTTAAGTAAAATAACTCATGGAATCAAATAACCAAATTATTGAACAAGCTACAGTCAAACCTTTATATAACGATATGTCGGGACATATAAATATCGGTATAACTTTGATATATCGATATTTTCTAAAAATTTCATATATGTCCTCACATATAGTGGGAAAATAAAATTTTATCGGTATATCGTGTTTTAATGAAGTCATAAAGTAAATTTTTCCTTTAATATATAGTAATACATTTATAAAAAAAATTACACATTTCTTATCATAAAAAAACAATATTTAGGTATAAATTTTGAATTAGATTCGCTTAGTTATCAACATCATCATCTATTATTTAAAACTTATTAGTTTGTTTAAACATCATAAAAGTAGATAAACTGAAGGTAATAAATTACACTCACCCTTTAGTTTTAATGAGCTAGAAATCTCTAAGCCAACTAATTGAGAATCCTGACAACCTATTATATATAATGAATAAAATTGGTCATTATCATATTTATTTTATAAAATTTATACAAGATAATATAAAATTTAATACCTTCATTATTATCTTCTTCATTAAGATATGTAATAGCAATAAAAGATGAATTAATGGGTTTTGACAAATTTTTAAACGTAAATGCTCTACTAGTATAAATAGCATCAGGTTTTTTTTTATATGAGGTTGAAATATTTGGTATTTCTTTATCAGCTTCTTCAAATACAGCTTTAACTTCTTCTCCTTTATATCCATATTTTTCATTATCTCTATAATAATACCAACAATCTAATATTTCATATAATTCATTAGCCGTTGGTCTTTGATTTGGATTAGCATTCATACATCTATGAGCTAATTTCTTATAAATTTTGGGAGTTCCTTTTTCAAATTCTGGTCTGAGTTCATTACATATTTCTAATGCTAAACCACCATCATGTTTTCTTTTATAAAAAGGAGGTATTCCAGATGATAATTCAGTCATAACTATACCAAAGCTATAAATATCTGAAGATAATGTATACTGTTTTCCATTTAAAACTTCTGGAGCAATATATGGTAACACACCATATATTTTATTATCTAATCTTTGTTCATTTGATGGTCCAGATAATCCAAAATCTGATATATAAGATTCACCATTAATAATTAATATATTTCCACTATGAAAATCTTTATGAAAATATCCTAATTCATGTAAATTTTTAAGGTCCATTGCTGAGTCCAATAAATATTTAATTTTTTATCCCATAAAGTTTTGTTAAAATTACTTGAATGAAAATTTCTCAAATTTCCTTCCTTTGCATATTCCATAACCATCATAATTTCTTCAGTTTCTGGATCTTTAGTTATTCCATAAAATTTTAAAGAAGTGCTTTGTAAGCAATTTAATTTCCAATGTGTTTTAAGCTATTATTTAAATTAAAATAAATTAAATTTTAATAGTTTTAAATATAAAGCATATGTGAAAAAAAAATACCTCATTTAAAAAATCAACTGACATATTCTGTGATCCATTTAACCTTTTTAAAACAACTTTTATGGATTTAGGTTTACATTTTATCCAATTTCCGTCATCATGTTTAATGTATTTTGCTATACCACCAACCCAAGTTGCAGCATATACTTTTGCAAATCCACCTTCACCTATTTGTTTCATATCTTCAAATCTATCAAATGGAACCCATTCAAGAAATAACGGATCACTATATCTTTTCCTTGCGCTATAAATCGTATCCTTGATAAAATTATCAATATCATTATTTCCACTGGTCATCCTTCAATTATGCAACGAGGAACACATTCTTTACACCAAAATTTTTTATTATTTGAGCCATAACAATATTCATGATTAATTTTTATGGGGCTAAAATTTTTATCAGAAATATTTAATTTATTAAATTCAGATACTAATTGATTTTCATTAATAAAGCTCATTTATATAGTATAAATTCTGTTAGAAGTAAGTTTTGTTTCAAATTTGTGAAAAAAGTATTCCCCGATTATAAAAAAAAAAACTTGTGTTACAAATACGTAATTTAATTTGGATATTCAATGAGAATAAAAAAGGAAATCATTTCAATCAAAATTGACACCGCAGTAATACAAATCGACAGGTAATAGTCATTAATAACTAAAGACGCTAGAATCTAATTTCAAGACATAAAATTAACCTATTAATTTTTGACGCATTACATAATATAGATTAACTAATGCTTTTCATATGGAACATGATCTTGGACGTCTGCATAATCACACAGTTATTAGGTATGGTTGTTAAAATATCATCCGAACTGCTTCGCAGTTGGTGATATTTCAACTCCCCTATCCAATAACGATTATTAACTAGGAAACGGGAACCGTTGTAAGTCCGGAGCGAGGTTAACATATATCAATTAATTAGCAGCATAACGCCCTGGAATTCCGGTAATTTTCTGCTGATTAGCAGCATAACACCTTGGAATTCCGGGACACGTGATCGATCATTTTTCATAGTGCGTAGGACATATATAGTCCTTCGCATTCGCTCCGGACAATAAGAACACATTTTAATTTGCGTGCTATTACTGATAATTATAATCTTTATAATTTAATTTGTACAAGATTTATAACATCCTTGAAAAATATTTAATACTAAATTATTTTTATATTATCAGTTATTGAATCCATAACAATACTTTTGCATTGACAAATTTTGGTAATCACATTTATGACGTATTTTATACATAAAAGCTAAGCAAAAAATATAATTTCTTATTTTGTATTTAATTTGTTCATTATAATATATTTTTTTATGTTTCAGAAAGTTTATTGTATTATTTAAAGGTTAGCCAAGTTTAATTCTATTTTCAATTCCAGATGATCACTGTAAGTTTGTTCGATGCGGTCAGTGTAATAGAAGTGTAGAACGTAGATTTATTTAATTATTTTTTTTTCGTTTCTTAAATTTTTTATAAATTCTAGTTTTTTAAAAATTGTATTTTTTTATAATATTTTCTTTCTTCCTTTCTTTTGACTTTTTATTTTTTTCGTTCTCTTTTTTGAACTAAACAAATTTTTATTTTTATATTTTGATTTTTTATTCAATACTGAAAAATAGAAGTTTTTTTATTATCGAAAATAATTTATTTTTTTTAATCATTTCTTTTTTCTTTAAGTTTTTAGTGCAGTAATTTTTTTTAATACTTTTTTGACCATTATTTCATTTTTATATAAACTTGATTATTTAAATAAAAGAGCCATTTACCATTTGATCATAATTTATTTATAAGCTTAATTTTTTCAAGCCTCATCAAAGATTAGTAAGACTAGTGCAAAAATAATATGAAAGATATGACTGTCATGGGCTCAGTTCAAAAAAAATACATCTATCAATACAAAATTAAATCAGCCGTTAGCTGATTAATAAATTTACTCTATATATTGTACAACATGTGACATGTTTGAAAAAAAAATCCCAGGCGACAATCGCTTAGGCGACGTTTAGCAATTCCCTTAAATTTTTACTATTTTACTAATTTAACTTATAATAAATCGAAATCTGCCATTTCTCTATATTTAATTTACTCATTATAAATAGAAATCATCATTTTTTATTCATTTTATTTAAGAAAAGCCTAGATTTATTTATTTTAACGAAGCTTGTTTATAAAAGATTTGCATATTTATAAATTGAAGTCATTCTTTTTTTTTACAATAACTTTCACTTAATAAAAGATCTTTTTAAAGCATTCCAGGCTCCCCCATAAAAATGTCCTCTTGTTCTCTTACTTAATCTAATAGTAATTGCTTCCTATTTTTAATGTTCCCGTCTTTTCTTATCTCAAAATTTTTAATTCTTTTCTATATTGCTAAATATTTCTACTTTTTATTTTTATTATTATTTTTTTTTACTGGTTAACTATAAAAACTTTATTTAAATGCATGTGAAAATTACATTCATGCCTTTAGTTCGATTCTAAGTTACAGTTAAAATTAACTAAACACACTAAATATCTAAAATAAAACAATAAATTGAAATATTCCCGATAAAACAGATCAAACCGAATATACTCATCTTTAATATTTGTTCCAAAAAATCTGATATACACAGTGAAATTTGATAAACCGGATTTGAGCCTAAACCGGATTTTTTTTCTGGAACCAAATCACGTATATTAAAATTGTTTCGATATACCGGTTTACTAGTAAAAGCTCGATATTCGCTCAATTTTCTTACCAGCTATAGTAAAAATGATTCGATAACCGGATCACGTGATCATTAACCAATAAAATTTAAGTTACATGATGCAGTAAATCTTAATTTTGGCCAAAATTATAAAAATCTTAATTCCGGCTGAAGTTATGTATTACTTATACTGTATATTCAATTAAAATATTTTATATTCATTTTCATGAACTCTATGACTTAAAACTAAGATGAAAAATTAAATTATGGCGTATATTAGTTTTATTAGCATGAAAATTTTTTGAAAGTTCGGTATAATATATTTTCAGTATATCAAAATTATTTCGCTAAACCGGATATTTTTAGTGGAACCGATAGATCCGGTTTATCGAATTTCACTTAGTATATTAGTATACTTTGTATCATAGCAATTGGCTAAATAAATAAGTATAAGTTAAAACTTTGATGTTGTCAAGTAGTATATCGATATGGATAAATAATGACAAGTCCAATATTTTTCGCATGATATTTTCATCAATACTGATATTTTTATCTGGAATGCTATTAAACGTTACTAATGTTATATTTCTTTTCTTCTTTTGTGGGGACTTTCTAGTAGAAGTGCATCCAGATGAACCTGATTAGACTGTGAACTGGACGTGATTTGAATTTTCAGGTTCTCCTTTGTTCAACTTAACAAGATAGATTCCCATTTATTTCATAAACAGCTTGAATGTATTTATTTATTGTCCATTTACGTGTAAAGCATTCTTACCTTTTAATTTCCAAACTAGGGTGGAATCAAGAATCAAATTGGAATATTTATTAATAATTTATAAGTAAATTAATTTGTATTCTACTATCATATTAGCCTGCAAATTTAGTAATAAAAAT
Source organism: Oehlia diaphana (assembly GCA_003833135.1). Lineage (NCBI taxonomy): Eukaryota > Fungi > Glomeromycota > Glomeromycetes > Glomerales > Glomeraceae > Oehlia > Oehlia diaphana. The sequence continues at coordinate 30,455 of QZLH01000404.1, read as the reverse complement.
ATTATACATGACATAGTTTCAATTTTTTAAAAATGCAAATTTGTTATTTAATGGTACAAACAATCCAATATAAAAAATTTTGCATAATACTAATAATATTATTTTTTTTAAAAAAAAAAAAATATCCTACAAGTAAGAAGATAAGAAATCCGGATTTTATTTTTATCATTTAAAGATTTAATCCAGTATATATAGAAATTCTAAAATATAAATTATATTATTCCCATTTTTATAATTATAATTAAAGTCGAATAAATCATACTAAATGTATCTATTTTATTATTCATTAAAGTAATAATTATTAGTACATTATTACTTTCACAAGAAATATCCATCCATCTATTAATGAATCTCGATTTAATATCAAAAAATTAACCAATAACTGTAATAATAAACGACAAAATAAGGATTTCTTTTAATATATTGTTAAAAATAGTTGAAATTTTAAATCTCATACTGTATAGCATGTGTGACGAGGTATTTCTTATATGAAACAAATGATAGCCGAGTTGGATATTTGTGGGATAACATAGTTTAGAGTTTTTAATATAATTCCTGTCAAAATTTATAATGCAGGCAACATAATCAAAATATACCAGATTTTTCCTTAGATTAACATACTGTATGATTACACAATTCGCGTCTTTATATTCAGTTCTATAAATGTCGGCATGATATACACCTGGTAATTGCTGAAATGACTTTACAACTATTTGGACATTATATATTGGAAAGCTTATTTTATTCAATTTTAGGAAATAATTTATTAAATAAATGTATAATTTCTAAATAATAAATTAAATATATACCTATAACATTTAAAAAAAAAAAATATTTTGTAAGTTAAAAAGTTACTATAGTAAAGTTAGTTACAGATAGAACAGAACAAAAAATTGAACGTCCATAGAAATTAATTAACTAGTATCTACTCGTAACCAGTACATGGATTAATCTTTTTATTAAACGTAAAATAAATATTCAAGAATGTATGAGTTTTGTGTGTATGAGAATATGGTACGAATGAAACTTCGCCAATATTCAAATCTTGTCCTTTGAAAAAGTAATCTTGCCAACTATCCTTCACCATCAATGTCGCACCCATATCACCGATATTATATGGATGTGTGATAACCTTGGTATGTCGGAAATATCCAGATGGGTCCGTATATTTTCCAGTCATTGAAATCATGTTTTGTGCTTCAATAAAAAATTCGCGACGAATTTTACTATCATATTCCATGATATGTGCACCAAAGACTTCTGTGACCCAATTCATTGAAGTCAATATATGAACTGTATTTTCTCCTGAACATGCTCGAAGCAATCTGTGAAAATCATGTGCGTAAAAGTAATCACAAATATTGCTCCAGGAAATTGTCCATGGATCTAATTGACGAATAGAGGCTAGTAATTCAGAATTATCATTGTTGACTGTTTGATAATGCAAATAAATTTCTATTGCTTCAGTTTTTCCCACAGGCGGTGATAACCAAGTAAAAATTTTTATGATTGCGTCTTCAAGGAAATTGTAAATTGCATTCAAGAATGGAGTCTCTTTACGTTTGTTTTGAGGTAAAATGGCATCCATTGGCATCATTTGAAACATAAATTCACTTGCTGAATGTGGGGAAATTCCATCATTACAATTAAACATTGTAATGCTTGCGATTAAATTTTTCTCTTGTTGATCATCCATAAGTGGAAACTCTCCAGTAAGGATATGTCGTACGGCTTGAACACGATCTCGTGGTTCAATAAGGTTAGCTATAATAGTAAATGTAGCATTTTCCGAATTAAAAGTTTTTACCCAGAGTTTATGCGCTTCTTGTCGAGATTTTGGTGTTACAATTGACTTTTTCCAATGAGAAATCAATGACCTAACTTTTGAATGAATCTCTTTTTTTGTAGGATTAGGTGGTTTATTATTTGGAGCATTTTCATATTGTAAGACGGTATTAACAGCATTCTCAAAATGCTTTAAAGTTTCTATCGTCCATACAGTAGAAAACCATACTTCTATGATTGACCGAATTGGCGCCTTTACTATCATCATTTCTTTTATCACATTTGTTTTTGCCACAGCGAAAATGGATCCTTCATAGCCAATGAATTTATTTGGTTTCTCCACGGAATGATCGTTTTGCATAATTCTAGCTCTTAAAAGTAAATCTAAATCTACAAAACCAACGGCAACATGAGTTTTGCCTTGATCAAGCGATATACATCCTTTTGGCATGTTACTAAAACTTAGAGCGCCAACTCCTTTATCTCCAACATATGGTCTCTTTGTTTTCTTAGTAAAAATATCACCATATTTCCTTGGAGACTTAAGAAATTTAATAAGATTTTCTGATAATTCACCCCACCTTTTTGCAAGCTTTTTAGGATCAGGTAAATTGGAAATATCATTATCAAATATTTTTTCAACGATTTGAAGAGCTTTAAGTGATGATCTAGCAGAATTAAGAAACTTAATTCGATCATTTTCATGTGGATATTTCATGGCATATTCTTTTCCGAAATCAGGTACGTTCCAATTCTCCAAAGGTATACCTATATCCATATTGAACATCATATCAGTTAAAACTTCTGACATTCCAGATAAAAATGGACTGGATGCAATATTTGGTACGGCAACATCATTTTTTCCGCAAGATTTTTTGTGAAGTTTCCAATCTTTTTTTTGACATTCTTTAGAGCAATAATATGTTTGATGACATTTTGAACATTTGGTTATAGAAGGTTTCTGACATACGTTGCATATATTCATTATGTATAAAAAAAAATTTATAAATAAAAAAGAAACTAAAAATTTAAAAAGTCGTCGTATCAGTAAAAATAACAACGCCGTTATAAGAATTATTTTTACGAAGAAAATGAAGAAAATTCAATATTCAAACAAAATAGTTTGGGAATCTTTTTCAAGTTACTCAAAGTCTTTTGTTTACAAAAAAGGAAATTAATAGATATACATATTAGGAAATGAGTGATGAATCTTACAAATTTTATTACACCTCTTTTTTTTTATGTTGATCATTTCGCAGATCATTTATATTACTGCAGTTTCAGATTTCTTTGTTTGTGTTGTTGATTACTGGGTGATTATTGGATGATTCTAATTACAGGACGATTACTGGACATATTGTCTGGTTTTTGTTCAGTAATCATCCTGTATCTAATAATTTTATATTATTAAGTAATTTGCATGGGGTAGCCGAATTCTGAAAACAGCAGCGATAATTGTTCATAATTATGTATTTAATTATTTACATAATTCGTGTACTGTATAGTGTATACGATAAATTCATAACCATTTAAAATTATTAATTATTTAAGTAAAATTTTTTACTAATTTTGTTAATTATCTTCTTGATAAACTAATTTGTATTATGTTTTGTAAGAATATCCGTATATCGGTAATATGTTTGGGATTTCTGCAAATGGTTTATAAATTTGAATTTTTGACATATGACGAATCCTGAGACGTGTGAGTTTCGACACAAGTTTAATTCGATCACGTGATCGATCGATCGGCGGAGTCCCAGCACTTTCCGCAGAAGCGCTACTATAAAAGTGTTGTACATAACAAATTTAGTCACATGGGTTTGTCTAAAAGAGGCTAATATTATTATTATTAATCTTATTGAGGCGGATATCACATTTCTTGTACTACATTTCATGTTTAACCATTTTAATAAAAGCTTTTTTCTTTAAAAAATGATTATTTTAATCACGTTAACCTCTAAAATTCTATTGCTCTCAAGATAATAATCTTTTCTACTTAAATTTGAAATTAGACTAACATTTTCCTTCATTTAAAGTTGTGAGTCTAATAGAGTTTAAGCTCGAGTCAATCAAGTAACGCAAGAACTCAGAAAGGAATAAATTTGAACCAAAAATTATCAAAGTACAAGTAAAAAAAAATCGTCCGAGATATAAATAAAAACTGAATATTCTTGTTTGTCAAACAAGACAAAAAACAGCTTCAAACATATAATCACCATTCTAATCAAAAAAAGATCATCACTGACCGTAGTTCTTTACATTATTTATGTTATAAATGAATACTTACTTTATATATTAATATTTATTGTATAAAAAAATTTAATTTACAAAATAGAATTTTAATAATTTTGAACGTTTGATATAATTTTAATTCATTTAAATTTCAAGAAAAGAAAAAGTAAATCTGGTAAAATAATTTCGATTTTTGATTTTAGTCATTTATTTAAGATTAATTTCTAAATTCACTACATTATAGGTAATGTTTTTATTAACTTTCTGCCCTCCCAGGACTCAAACCATATCCCGAATCAACGCATAATATTTATTTTGAACGAGATGGCAATGGAAATACAAATCATGTGATCTAACGACACATGACACAGTTATATGAGATCGCTGACAATTTAATCATAAACGCCGTAAACGGAATTTATTAATCTAATTGTAAATACCCAAAATACGAGAAATAACACAGACTTAACTTATTAAAGTTTGTCACATTATTAATAATATACTTAGCTTCGGTGAATTATTCTAATGATTTATTCAGTGAATATCGGATATATCCGTTCAAATTTTCAGTAGGATATCCAGATTTGCTTAAGAAAAATCGGTTATTCACTGAATATAATCCGGATATCTCAGAATAGATATAATAAAATTTATTAGAATAAAATATTCTAACGTTTATTTTGATTATTTCGCAAAAAACTAAGTTAAAGAAACAAGATGTTTCAATGTTTCATAATTGTCATAAACAATAGAAACAATATAGGAAAAAAAAGGAACAATTTCTAAAATTTCTAAGCTAAAATATCTAACTTATAAAACAAACCGAGGTAATGAAATAAATATGTCTAGCTAAAAACGTAATATAATAGAAGTAGATGACAATATGAAAGTTAAAATATAGCGATGAAAATAGCAATAATTATTCAGCTTCTTAATTTCTATTGATAAAAAATGACAATATATAATAATATTATTATTAGGTCAATCATAGCGATTTTATTAAATTAAATTATAAAATAGGTTTGGGATAAATAAATTTTTAAGAAATTCAGTGAAAATCCGAATATCCTATAAATATCCGAATTTTATCATCAAGACTAGGTATTCGGATTTGTTTTCTTAGAGCTTGGATCCGGATTATCCACTGAATGCATCCGTTCAAACAAAAAGAAATGTTGCAAAAGTCTACAGATAATTAAAAATAATACGTTATATAATATACTTAACGTATAACTTATTATTAACTGTATTTATTATAAGTCGGACGTCTTGACAGCATGTTTATAGAAATCCATGTGAATATAGTATTTCGCAAGCAGGTTTTCTAATTCAACTTGATCATCAAGATTCCTTGTTTCAGTAACAATATCAATCTTATTTTGTTTAATACTTTCATTATAATTCATTTTTTTCAATTCCTTAAGAAGTTTCGTTTTATCTTGTTCTATGAATACAAAGCGTGAGACAAATCCGAATGGGTCCATCTTGCCACGACCGAAGAGAAAGACAATAATTCCCCAGATGCTAAGGTAACCACCGATGTTACTAAAAAGTTCTACTAGTGTAAGTGGTGGCCTTAAAATCATTGTCGTGACACGTGCTGGTGCGCTGATCATGAGTCCAACAGTATCATTGGTGGTAAAGGGAAGATTACCCTTAAAGGACATCTGGAAATTTCGATATATGGTTCCATTTATGGCTTTAATACGAGTTTCTGTATATTGAAATTTTCTATTCTCTGTTTGTAATGTTGTAGAATCAACATCACTGAATTTTTTCCCTTGAGGAATGAAGTTTATCCAGTCAACGTTGTTATCACCCATGTAAATGACAACAGAAGTAGAAATGGAAGAATTAAAGAATATTACATAAACTCCTCCAGCAAAATTCTTCTTCTTCAAGAACGATGGGAACAATGTACCATTAAAAAATTTACAATCACTATTATCTCCTGGAATATCCTGAAAAACATTCGAGTCAATTAAATTAACAAGTGGATTATTATCATTAATATTGTAAACACTTTCATAATAATTTGCAAATACAATTTTGAAACTAGCGTCTTTATAGCTTGGGCAAAAAAGCATAGATGGAAAAGAATCATTTTCTTCCAAACTAATAGATAACTTTGGGGGATAATTAATCATTTTATAAACATTGAAATAAATTACTCCTATCAATCCGGCAATAAGGAACAAGAAAATGATCAACTTAAGTATTCTTGTGGGGGCGCTTTGAGTACTGTCAGCAATGAAATAATTGATAACTTGATGGCGAAGGTGGGGAAACTGAATGATTCGTACAATGAATGTAATAATTATAATTGATACGAAAATTATGACCACCGCTATTGCAAAGATGCCGGTTTTACCATTGAGAGTCTCATACCAATCATAAATATCATAGGGGTTAGAACCTAAGGAGTCCATATTTTAAATGGGTAATTATGATTTTTAATATTTTTGTATATATTTTCTTTTTGATATAACGATACTTCAGTCCTGTATATGTTTATTTTAGTTCTAACTTCTAAGAGCTTATTTTATAAGGAATCTGTATTCTAATTGTATGTAATGAGTACAATGATACAAACAAATTTATGATCATATCCTTTGTGATTGTCGATCATTTTTTAGGTAGGGGTCCATGTGATTTGTCGAGAACCTTATATAGTATTGATCTGCAAAAAAATTATTGAGTTAATTTTGCTGATCATTACTAACATGTTTATGAAACACGGAGAATCAAAAGAATCACAATTCATGATTGGAGTGAAGTCCTATTTGATGTGGTGAATATCAATGATCTTATTACTTAGATAGTTTTACCTTTATTTTTGTACAGATTTCTTTTAATGTAATAGACAATAAAATAAATAAATATGCCATGATCGCAAGAGCTTCACTTTCTTGAAACTCTTCAACTTTTTGTTTTTATAAAATTTTGACATTTCGGACAAGCTGTAAAAAGACCCGAAATATATATATAAAAGGTCAGAAGCAGCCAAAGAAATTTTACCATTAGCTGTACGCGTTTTTTCAGGGCCGGGATTATGATAATTTCGGTAATTATCCAAAAAAGGCAATTAACTACTACCAGGCATTATCTATAAAAGGAAAAATGTTCGTGATTTGTTTTGGTAGTTGTACACAAACTCACAAACCCAAACCTTTTATGTATACTTCGGAAAATTTCCCTGCCAAATAATACTAAAATAATATGTGCCAATACAAGATTTGTGGAGCAAAATTAACGATCTTGATAGGTTTCAAATATGCATCTTAATATGTTTATATAATAGGTCTATTAAGAAGACTGGTCGTACAATACTTTTGCGGAGTGGAATTTTGAAGATAATTATTTCATTATTGTAAATTCTGTGTTCCATAAACAAACCAAAGGGGCGAGCGAAAAATTTTATCCGTTATATCTGGAATATAAAACTCGGAGTACATTATGTACACTATCCCAATATCACTTGCATGAATGTTGGATTGCGGAACAATGTTCTTTTCTACAAAGAAAAATTACAATTAAAACTTTATGTTGCCAATATATAAGAAGACAAGTAAATTGACAAATAGTAACATACAGTACATATTGAATACATTATTCGAAAAAATAGGACTATCAACTACACTATGAGGTTTTAATTAAATATAGTATATCTTTGTCATCCAAGCACATTTTTGACAATGATAAATGACTGGAGAAATTTTATAAGTAAAAACATGAAATTTACGTACAAAGCGTTTAAGATTTCGATTCTGAAAATGATGTCTCAATATTACATGCGAAACTAAAATATTTTTTTCCCTTCCTTCCTACAAAAAATAATTCTACTCAGTTTGATATAACTGAACATCATAATGCATATATGAACGTTTATCACTATTCAACACATTATGTGTTTTCATTATCAATGTTTTAACGATGATTCATAAATTTGTTATTGATTTTATAATCCACATGACATAGTCGTGTGGAAAATTGTCTTTAATATAATATATAAATGATGGTTCTATATAATAATGTATGTTATTGTTCAGTCGATTAGGAATATGCGGAATTTTAATGACCGATATTTTTATGAAATTGAAATTAGTAGCATTAATTCCTATTGGTCACCGCATTATTCCTAATGACCGAACTATAACACTGTTATTGGATGGGGTATCGGTCTTCGACCGATATCTTTTTCCCATTTATTAATGAAACACACAAATGTTATAATGGACGGTTAATATTAAAAGTTTATATTATTGAGCCGGATATCATATTCTTGTATTGTATTTCACGTTTAACCATTTTATTAAAAACTTTAATAGTTTTATATAACCTATGAAGAAACCTTATAATTCTTTTCTGTTTAAATTCGGGATTAGACTAGTACAAAAAGTGACGGAGTACGCTCTGCATGTTTTTTTTTCTTTTTTTTGAAATTATGCCGAAATTTCAAGTTGATGCAAATAAAGCTGTTGGGATATAAATATCCACCTCAAAAGGTATTAATTAAAGTTATCTTAGGAATTATTCACATATTATTATCCCGATCATTTATGTATTGTCGATTTGCGTTCCGCAGATAAATTCGTCAGATCGAAAGTTAAAAGTTTTTTTCTCCTGATTCCTTTTTATAAACCAATTTTTCAATCTTCTGTAAATCGGGAGCAATATCATTTTAGGAATCATGTCAATACTATTTAAATTTGTAGGGTTCGGTTTAGGTTTCGGGATATTCAAGTTAAATTAGATGATTAATCTAAAAGCGGTGGTTTATTCATCATTATTATTTTTTTAGGTAATAAAAAAACTTTATTAAGATTTTATATACGAGCCCTTAGTTTGATACAAAAAGAATATTTGAAAATATATAAAAAATCAAAAGTTCAAAGCTTAATATTTAGTAAAAAATTTAAATTAAAACCTAATAAACCAAATTATATTAACGCTACGCCCCCAAAAATTAAAACCAATCTACCAAAAACGAAAATAATAAGAAAAAAGAATAATCCGGATCACTTGCAATATAAATCTTATCAAAGTATATACAGTATTATGTAATAATCCCTGTGCTCGTTTATAAGGATTATTATTAATATCTATATAATTTTTATTATAACTATTTATCTAACCATTTTTTTTCGTAATACCCAATTTCTTTTTCTTTTAACTAAAAGATCATTTCTATTTGACCATATAACTTTAGTTCCTTTAAAAACCGTCTGCAATAAAAATATACCGTAATTTACTATATCTTCCTTTTTCGTAATACCAAAATGATATAAAAAATTCTTTAATTTCAAATGGAAAAATTCCTTTAATTAGTAAATCAATTTTCACTTGAAACTTTTCAATTTCATTTTTAAATATTACATCAATATTAGATGACACAAAGTGGTAAAAATGGTTTTCATATTCCGGTAGCGTCAGAACTTAAAAAAAAATTTTTTTTATATTATTACTATGACGGGTGAGAATTTTTTAAAAATTGAAAAAATTTCACATAAAATTCTACAAAAAAAATTAAAAGCTGGGTTGGCGGGTTATTTATGAAATTTTTATATTATGAAAACCATAAAATCAAGTTTGTATGATCTAATTTGATATTGTTTAATAATTTCTTTGTATAAATTTCCAATATATTATCGACGATTTCAAAATTAGAGGTTTATAATAGTTAATCTCATTGAGGTGGATATCATATTTTTGTACTACATTTCATGTTTAACCATTTTTTTTCATTAAAAATAATTATTTTCATCACGTTTAACCTCTAAAAAAATTTCTATTGCTCTCAATGATAATAAACTGATCTTTTTCTACTTGAATTCGAAATTAGACTAGCCTTTTCCTCTATTCAAAGTCGTGAGTCGATAGAGCTTGAACTCGAGTTAATCAAGTAACGCAGGAACTCAGGTAAGAATAAAGTTGAGCTAAAAATTTGTTAAAAATAACTGTCCGAGATGTAGTTTTACCCTAAAATATAATAATTGAAAAAAGTAACAGAATATTTCAAAATTATTCAAAATCATTTGTACAGTAAACCATTTAAATGTTAATCTTTCAAATTTTTTTTAATGTCCCGTGACTCTTTTATTTATTGATGAGATTCCACATGATTACAATAGAGTGTCCTTAAAATAGACCAGGGTTCAGGTTCTTATCCTAGACCGCAACTGTATTAATCACGTGACGATTACTCTGAAAAACTCATTTATATGGGGGGTTAGGATAAAGAACCTGGACCCCGGTTCAGGATAAATTTGTCCATTACAAAATCATAATTAATGTTAAGGCCACCCGCCCGTTCTGCCAGATGCGAACATTAAAATATTAATTTTAATATTTTCAAATTCTTTAATTTTCTTTATATCTAATAAGATAAGGTAAATTAATCATAACTGATGATTTAATTTAAAACGAAAAATAAAACAACATTGAGTTTTTGTACATTGTATGTGCAAATCCAAGTATCACAATTAACATAATCCAAAAGTATGGATGTATGGTTTTTAAGATAAATATGACATAATAAATATAAATGCCAATATCTTTCAGGTGGAATATAACATATTAAATAATATGCTTCATGAAGGAATTATATTTTTATCTGAACAAAATAATATATTTTTTATCTGATATTAAGTGAAAATACATAATCTAAAATAATAGGAAATTAATTGTAATTAGGGATGCCAATGGTCGGGTCGGTTCGGTTTCGGTTTTAAAACTGCAGTTTTCAGCTGAAATTGAACCGACCGCAAAACTGACCGATAAAACCGAATTGCAAAACTGATCGTAAAACTACTGCAAAATTGAATGAACTAATGTTAGAAAGTGTTAATTATAATTTTATTTGATATATTCTTTAAAATTATAATTTTTTTTTGCGATAATAATGTCAATTTTGCGATTTTTTCAGTGGAACGAAAAATCACGTGATTGACGCGTAAAAGATAAATTTTCTTATTATTTCAAAAATAAGAATACTATATACTGTATATATAAATACCAAAATCATAATTTTTAATAGTATTCTCAATAAAATTAATAAAAGAAACCTTTTCTCTTTTGGAATATATGATTAACTGATTGGTTTTTTTGTTGGTTTTTTTTATATATAAAACCGACGGTTAACCGGTCGGTCTTGGACTGAAACTGAACCATAACCAAACCAGTAAAAACTGGTTATAATCGGTTATAACCGAACTTTTGGCATCCCTAATTGTAATATTTAATTAATTATTTTTATATAAATGAAGAATGTCAATTGAAACTAAACTTGCCAGTTCAACCCAAAGTAAGAAAATTGAGAATGATATACTCACAGTTAATCCAGTAACAACTTCCTTAACGCTTCTAAAATCATCAGAAAATTGGAAATATTTAAGCATTAATGACATTACCGTTATTAAAAATATAATAGAGATCATATCAAAAAAGTTGAATATTTTTGAATACTTTTTTAATCCACGATAAGTAATTGTTATCGGTCATGTTGTAGATGATAACTGATTTACCACTAGGATTGCTATGTATATCATGTGGCCGAAGGCCACATGATAGAGT
>QZLH01000403.1:22881-94183 GCA_003833135.1 Oehlia diaphana | reverse complement strand
ACCGACAATTACTTCGCCGACAATTACTTCACCGACAAACGTTTAACCGACAGTCATTTCATCGACAGTTCATATTGCCTATTTTTAAAGAAATTAAATCATTTTTTTTTTTTTTTTTTTTTTTTTAAAAAAAAAAAAAAAAAAAAAAAAAATTAATTATAGAAAAATAAATTAAATAATTTATATACAATGACCTATTGCGTTTGAATGATGTTCATAAATTTTCCTTTAATTGGAAACTTATTATTTTAATAAATTTTTTATGAATATCATACTTTTAAATGCTTAGCTTTATCAGATATCATTGGTTGAGTACCTCATCAGTGCAGTACAATTAAATTTCGATTACATTTTTTGTGTATATTACTTTGGGAAACAATAACAATGATAAAATATTATCGGTTAAATATTCTATTACTTAAATGAAAAAGAAAATTATATATAAATAAAGGAATGTTTCATACTCAAAATTCTTTGATATTAAAATATCAAAGATGTTAATAAATAATAAAATGATTAAGAAAAATTTTATTGTTTTATTATCGATACTAATCCTATTCTTAAATAAAATATATGCGACTTATGATTATGTCCCTAGAAGCGCTGATATTGATAGATCACCTAAAAATATTTTGGTTGGCTCTTTTATTGGAGGAAGAAGTCATCTTAAACCAATGTTAGATATTACTACTATATTATCTGAAAGAGGTTATAATGTAAGTATTGGCATTTTCTTCAGATCGCCCTCAAATTTGATTTATTATCTTACTATTTTACTTTTTTTTTTATATGTAAGGTAATATTATTAACGAAAGGAAATTATACACCATCATCAGAATATCCAACTGTCAAACAAATTTCATTAGGACCTGCATTAAATTATAAAGAATTAATGAAATCACATATTCATAAAGATGTTGATTTTAATGGAATGATGAAATTTGTGAAATTAAGCTTAGAATCTTACAGAGAAAATTATGAAAAATATATAAATATTTCTAAAGATAATAATATTGATTTGTTCTTTTGTGATACTCTGGTAAATGATGTTTGCTTGGATGCTGCTCACACTTTAAAGAAACCTGTTATTGGATTTAGTTCGTCTATTTATTGTAACTATGAAATTTTTTTATTACAATATTTCGTTTTTCCTTAAAAAATTTATTATGTAACATTCGTATTTTTATTGTAGTTACTGCGCCCGTATCATATAAATCTGATCCATTATATGGTTGTAGCGTCTCATTGGAAAATGAACCATTTTTAAAGAGATTTAAGTGTATTGCAATGCATCCTTTTCAAGTATATTTTGTGGCTCATTCTTTCATAGATCAATTAAACGATATAAGAAAAAAAATTAATGTCGAACCTGGTCTTATAGCTCTGGGAAATTCACCAAGAATTCCTTTTTATTTGGTTGATGGATTCTTTGGTTTCGATGTAATTATAAAAAAAAAATTTTTTATTAATTAAACTTGTTTGAATTATTACTCATAAGAATTCTTTATTTTTTATTTTTAAAAGTTACCACAATCTTTACCATCTAATGTCCAGGTAATTATCTTTTTACCTTTAACATGCGGTAGAAAAAAATTAATATTAATTTCTTTCTCTCATTCGATTTAATAGGAAATTGGACCGGTACTTTCGGACGATTATCCTCCACTTACGCCTGAACTCTCTAATTTTATGAATACACACAAACGCGTTTTATATGTAGCTTTTGGTACACATTTCTTCACAACTACTGAGAATAATAACAAACTTTTACAATCATTTATCGAAGCAATTAATAGAAAAATAATCGATGGTGTAGTTTGGGCTTTAGTTGAGACATCAAAGGATAGTTACTCTTCGACATTAAACTTAACTGATGGTACACAAGTTCAAACTTCACCAATCTTAAATAATGAACATCCACATATTCATATTGCAGCGTTTGCTCCACAATTCTCCATACTTAATCATACCAATACAAAATTATTTTTTAGTCATGGAGGCGCAGGAAGTTCTCATGAATCTCTTTATACTGGTACTCCTATGTTAATATTACCTTTTGGTTCCGATCAAATGGGTAATGCTGATAAATTAAAATCAGCTGGTGTAGCATTAACATTATATAAATTTACTTTGGATGTCAGGGATATTATAAACAAAATAGATTTTTTATTAAGAGATGAAAATGTAAAGAAAAATTCAAAAAGAATAGAAATTTTATCTAAAATTAATAGTAAGAGAAAGTATAGAGCTGCTGATTTGATTGAATATATTTTACATAGCAGTAGTATTCATGAAGGTATTGATAAAGAATTTTTAAAAGAATGGATTCCCGCTGAATCTAGAATGGGATTCATTAAAAAATATAATTATGATGTTTATGGTGCTTTATTGAGCATTATTCTTGGGTTTATTGGAGGAATTTTGTGGGTTACATTTAAATCAATTGAGTTCATTATAGCTTCTTCTAATCAAAAACAAAAACATGAATAATTAAAATTTGTAAAAAAAACTATTATCTTGTATTTTCTTTATATAATATATACTGTATATTTTTATTTGTTTAATAAATAAAAAACTTATAATTAATAATTTATAAAGTTTTAAAAGGGAATTAAGTTTGATGATTATTTTCGCTTTTAAAAATAGTGTATATCGGAGTATTCGGACTATATCCCAGTAATCGATCATTCGGTAAATCGCTTTAATTGCTTTTCAAAATTGTGTAAGATAATCATCCAGCAATTTATCATTCGGTGATACCCCGTTAATCGTAATTTATTTTTTCTTTTAAACTGATAAAGATTGATGTTGAACTTTTAAACGGAATATTCCTCGGGTCTTTATCCGAAACAATTTAATATGACACAATATTTTGTGTAAGATTTTTTATGGATTTTGTATTACGGGAATTTAAATTGTTGAAATTGGATCAGCGAATTAATTAATGTTTATCACGTGATGTTATTACATTTCATTGAGTAGCTAAATCTCTTGGCGTATTTTAAGTTTCCCCCTTAAAAAAAAGTGTCCATTTATGACTAATCTATCTGAAATTAATTACCATTATTATAATAACTTTTTTTTAACAAAAAAAAATAAAAAAAAAAATAAAAGTAAAAGTAATTATTCATACTACGATTACTTTTATTAGTTGAAAATCTTGTAACTTAATATGTGTCATACAGAATTTCTTTTCGGATGATCTATAAATGGTTATTCCGAATTTCCAATTATGTGGATGAATTCAGGTTCTGCACTAAGTAACTCATCAGTAGTATTACGACAATGTTTTTCTTGTTATTCGATAAGTAATAGTTATTTTAGTTATTTTACGGAACACGACGCAGTCGTGAAAATCATGATATTCACACAGGGATAAAATGATATTCTTCACCCGTGAGTAAATCATAAATTATTATCTGTTTAGATATGAAACGGTCAACAAGACCCTAGACATTGCCATGTAGTGGTACGTTATCTCCAATAATTAGAATGAATACGATATAACCCCTATTTAATAAATATATTATCGTTCTGTCCCACCTGATCATATTATTACGTTGCTTAACAGCCTGAAGAAATAAATAAAATTTTTATTAGATTGAACTAGCTTTTACAAGTATTTTTTCTTTTATTATTAATTGAGTTATAAAGATTAACATGTACTGTATATCATGCACTTTTAAAAAACACAATATCGTTATAATATTGAATTATTTTATTTTCATTTCCGAATTTATTACCTCAAACATGGAAATTATCCAAGTTTGCTTAGATTTTTAGTTATTTTTTTCCGTAAATGTATCATATTCACGAAGTTTTTACAGAAATTATGGATTAAATTTTTTATAGGGTTAATAATTCCCAATAATCTACACATTTAGATTATAATATAATCAGTATTTATGTTTTTTGCTTTTTAAAATTCTAGTATAATTAATTATAACTAGTATCAAAAGCTCGATTTCAAATGAAGATGAATATAATTACAAATTTTTTATATGAAAATTTTAATAAAGTTATGATTTGAATACATATAATTTTTTAACATAAAATACTCGTCTTTGTTCATCAAACTAGTTGTTTTAGATGATTAAAAAATTAATTTATTTTATATATTTTATCCGGTTTACAGTCAAATCGGATATTTTTTAACCAAAACTTTATCCGGATAAAAACCATTTTATCCGGACATCCAAAAAAAAAAAAAAAATTATTATCATTATTTCTAGAGATTTTAGCATAATAAAAATCGACTTTTACTAATCACACCACTGGCGTCCAAACGCCATAGTGTGCGTTTTCTCAAAAACTATGGTCTAAAGTTATGCTAATTAAAATTGCTCAGCACCCTCGAAAATGGTCAGAAAAAAGATTTAGTTAGTACCATTTTTTTTTATTTGCAAATATTGTAAAATAAAAAAAAAATCGAAAAACTTATAAGAACATATATAAAGTGGTTAACGGAACGATTTCTCTGACGCCGAAGTGCAAGACATGAAATTTGCACGACAAGTTTGCCCAGAGTTATGCGGAGTTATGCACGAGCACGTGATCATGCGATCAGCGTTAGGCTATCGAGAAAATGTCCTGTCGGGAAACGGTCCGTAAGCGATATAAAGTATATGCTTCAAAGTGCAAAACTAAATAATGCAAAGTGGAATATATTACCGTATTTTTCCAATATTAAGCACCCCCGAAATTAAGCACCCTCCTTACTTTAAAATAAGCACCTCTCCGACTACTTATTAATTTTATTATATTATCGAAAAAAAATATTGATAAAATATATTTACAAATAAAAGAATTTAACTACCGAAACTTTTTTTTGCAAAATTTTTTTAATGAATTTTAAATTGATTTAAAGACGTTTAAAAGACATTTTTCTAAAACTTTCAAATTAAGCATCCCCAAAACTTTTCGCACAAAATCCCTGCAAAAAGGGGTACTTAATTAATATTGTAAAAATACGGTATTATATTAATAGAATCAGCTTTACCAATCGATTAATAATATAGAATAAAAAGTTAAAGTAACAAATAAAAAAATACATAAATCATATTACTATGGCGTTGAGCGACATATAAAAAAAATAATTGTCACGTGATATTTCTGGTTTTCGCGCATCACTTCTGACGTCAATCGTTATGAGATCGAATTATAAATTGCTAATTTTTCATGAGAAATTTCTGTTAAATCAAAAACGTCATATTTGTCACAGGTTTTAGGCATTGTCATTAATTAATAAAATTTTCGTTCTGAGCTTTCAATGGTTTCATAACATTAATTATTACTTTCAAACAAAGTGAAAAATAATGTGATTATATAATTGAAATTTTAAAATTGAAAAACTAAAACTTATATCTTAATATCGGGTAGACTAACTCGTCCGAATAAGATGTTATAGTGCAATAATCATGAATTGATAATGATAGAGACGACAAAAAAATTGATTTTATTAAAGTAGTACTTTCAATTATCAAGATAATAACTTCTATAAAAGCCATAAAATCTCGGTAAAGTTTCCCAAATTCTTTTTAAAATTTGGGCAGAATTATCAAATAATAATAATTAAAATTAAAAATTTTATAACAGAAAATTGGATATCATAATTCACATTCGAGAAAGATTTAATAATAAAGAAATTCATAATTTGTAGTTCCATATTTCTAATGAATAGGTGAAAAAAAAAAATCAAAAAAAAAAATTTATCATAAAACCAAGTTTTTGGTTCACTTTTAAATAAGGTATTGGATTTAAAAGAAAAAGACAAAAGAAAATGTGAGTCACGTTATACATCACGTTATCTATTGAAATAAATTATTATAAAGTTCTAATTTTAATTTATTGAAATTGTTGATAGTAATGGTGTACCGACAATTCATCAATTTAAAAGTTTCCTCTAATTTATATTTTATGATATCAAAACTGGTGATTTCTTTTTACAAAGTTTACATTTATAATAAGGACATCTTACCACAATGATTTAATTCATGATCTTCTAGAAATACTGCACAACAGATTCTTTACATTGGAATAAAAAAAAATTCCATACAAATTCCCTATAAAAAAAGAATTGTCGTCGAATGCCCGGAAAATGAAAAAATGTCCGGAAATTGCAATATTTCGGAAAATTTCTGGGCACCAGGCCTGAGCAGGGTAATGATGGCGGCACTATGTCCGGAAGAAGCATCAAAGGTGAACCAATGCCCTAACGCTCTAACTCATGCGTTAGGAATTGGAAGAAATAACATGCAGAAGGTCAATAAACTATTCAACCTACATTAGCTCGCATTTTCTATGAAATGTTGCAGCGTTAAGTGCACTCTACTTGAAATAAATCCCTATAAAAAAAGAATGTCCGGAAATTGTCATCGAAAATGCCCGGAAAATACCCGGGTATCCGGAAATGTCTGGAAAATTGCAATATTCAGGACATTGTTAATTTACGGAAAATGTCCGGAAAATGTCTAGGAGGCTCGCCGGCACGAAGCACAGGTTAGCAAAAAAACCTGATAAGGTTCAACAAATTAATTGGAGATTATAATTCACTTGATTTGAGTAGAAACTGGTTACCGATAGTTCCTATTTAATTTTTCAGCAGATGAGAGGATATTCCTGCTACAAAATTAAGTTACATTAATGATAATAACTGAACGTATTAATTGTAGTAATTATTTCGGACCTTAAAATGGATGATAATGACTAACGTTTCGATTAGAGTCGATACTGCACAATGTCACAACGTACAGCCGCGTCGGAAAGTAACGCCTGATTCACAATTACATAGTAAATTACATATATAAAATGAATTCCGTATTTTATAATTAAAATGGTTCTTGCATTTTGACTTTCCCAATGTTCAAATATCATTTATTTAAAAGAATATGATATTGACTTTAAAATGATATAAAATTTAGAAATAATTATTAAACCATTTAAACGAAATATAAATATATATGCATCTTGAAATTATCTATTTTTATATGTAAAATTTTTTTTAAGATCTAAAAAAAACTTTTTTACATTATAATTAAAATAGCTCTTGCATTTTAACTTTCTCAAAGTTTAAATATCACTTTTCTAAAAGAATATGATATTAGCTTTAAATTAATATAAAATTTAGAAATAATTATTAAAAGAAATATAAATATGTATATAGCTTGAAATTTTCTATTTTTATATGTTTTACTATGCGGGCGTTACTTTCCGACGCGACTGTACGTTGTATTGTAATAATACAACATTTTTAATATATATTACGTTACAACGTTGTATTGTTGTATTTGTAATAATACGATCACAATTTTTGCATGTGTTAATTTTTGCCATTTAAGTTTTTCAAATTTGGATGCTATGCCAAGGATTGAAATGTTAAATTTGGAATTGTTAATACTTAAAAATTGGTAATAAATTAATGAGAAAACTCCTTATTCACGCATCTCATTAATTATTTTGTATACACTTTATTTATTATTACTCACGCACCTCGTTTAATTACTTTATACGCATCTTTTTAATTATTTATTCAATTAGAACTGTTCATACTAATTTTGATTTTGATCATGATATTAGATGAAATTATGTTGATAATTTGTAATACAAATTCGAAAATAATCTGATCAAAATAAATAATCGGCCGTACGACGGGGCGTTGGACGTGACGAGTATTGCAGATCGATGGCTACATTAATGAATCAACCAAACAAGGAAAGACCTAGACTGGCCCGTATTATTTACAGATAATATTTGGAAATTTTTTTTTTCGGAAAAATTATCCAATTATAAAACTCATTCAAAATAACCCCACAATAACCAAAAAAAGAAGCTTCAATTACCAACGGTAATTTTATTGTGGTAAGTATATATAGTAATTTAAATAAGTTAGTCAAAATATATTTAAACTAGTTAGTTAATTGGATAATTTTGAATAATAACTTTCCGAAATTTGTTTGGTGTTATATAATGTGATCAATCAGTTATATTTGCCGTTTTTATTTTTGTACTATTTGCAAAAGTATTGTGATACTCACAAGAAAATCATACGATCCCCAGATCATCTGACCGTTGAAAATTATATAAATATAGGTGTACTCCCTTTTTTTTATTATATTTGTTATTATAGTAAATAAAAAAAAAATGTCCTCAAAATTTTGGGCCGAATTATCTAACGATTACGAAAAACTTTTTGATTTAGAATTTGGATACGATGTTATTATTTATGCTGGAGAAGGACCAGATGTTAAAGAAATTCATGCTCATTCAAATATTTTGTGTATTAGGTCGCAATATTTTCGTTCCGCATTTTCTAATGAATGGGCAGAGAGGAAAGATGGAAAATTTATTTTAAGAAAACCGAATGTTTCGGGATATTTATTTAATATTATTCTTAGGTAATTTACAATTATTTATATATTAATTTTAAAAAATTTTCGAAAAAAAAAAATATACATATAATTATTTGTTTATATAAATTTAGATTTCTTTATTGTGGAAATATTGAATTAAAAAATTTACAAGGTTCTGATATGTTAAAATTGTTGGTAGCAGTGGATGAACTTAATATTCAACCATTAATTTCTCACATTCAAGAATATTTAATTGAACATCAACCCGAATTTTTAAATAAAAATCCGACAAAACTTCTTGAAATTGCTTATCAACATGAAACTTTTACGGATTTATGGGATTTTTGTCTTGACAAAGTTTGCGAGGAACCTAGAATTTTATTTAATTCTGATAAATTCCTTGACTTAAAAGCTCCTTTATTAGAATTATTGTTGAAAAGGGATGATTTAAATGCGGATGAGATTGATATTTGGGATAATTTATTAAAATGGTGTTTTGCGCAACTTAACGTGAAAGATGATTCGAAAAAATGGAATAAAGAAGATATTCCAAAGATTGAGGACTTATTAAGCAGATTTATTCCTCTAATTAGATTTTATGATATTGAACCTAAAGATTTCTTTTACAAAATTTATTGTTATAAAGACGTCTTACCGAAGGATTTAATTTATGATCTTTTAGAATTTCATATAGTACCTAATATGAAACCTAAATCTAATGTAACGCCTTCAAGAAAATCAAATTTAAATCTTAAACTTGATTCAACTTTAATTGAATCGGACTTCACTTCTCTCTTTGCATCATGGATTGATAAAAAGGATTCTAAGTATTTTAATAAAAAAAATATTCCTTACGAATTTAAGTTATTATATCGTTCAAGTAGAGATGAATTTAATGCAGCATCATTTCATAGAAATTGTAACAAGAAAGGTGCTACTATTTGGATAGCGAAAATTCAAGATTCAACACAATTAATCGGAGGTTATAATCCACTTGATTGGAGTGGAACTGGTTGGAAGAATACTTCAGACAGTTTTTTATTTAACTTTAATGATGTAAATGATATTTCTAGTGTAAACTTGGGCTATGTTTCTGATGGAAGTCGTGCGGTTTATTGTAATAGTAATTATGGTCCTAGTATGGGTGATTTAGTTTGCTCTGATTCCAATAATTGGGAATATGATTATCTTTTTAATGGGGATTATCCTAACATAGGTATTCCAGCAAATTTTACGGTAGAAGGATATGAAGTATTTCAAGTAATAAAGAAAACATGATCCAAATATAGATAATAATTATATATATTGTTAATACATAGATTATAGTAATAGTCCTAATTATAATATTAAATATTTATTTTGTTATTTATTTTTTCTTAAGTAATTAGAGGATCTAATCTATTATACATGGAAATGGGCGTCAATCCTCAGCTCCATGTCAAATAAGGCGGCGAATCTCGTAATTTAGGCGCTGATTCTCATTTTGCCCTCTACAATTTAATTTGTGACTGTCTAACGCATGGGAAATGGAGATGTTCCTGATCAACGGAGGGTGTGATGTTAACACTTTATTCTTTTAACTCTGTTAACTTTTAATATCTAATATTAATACATCAATTTATTTCACTTTAGAAAATTATTAAAACACTCTCCGAAAGGATATGCGTTATGATGCATCGGATCAGTCCTAAGATGGTGTGGTTTTGTATTTATTATTGTTAAAATTATAATATATATATGTATTTTTAGTATACTACTAATGTAAAAAGAAATATAATATTTTGTTTGATGAATTTTATTTTAAATTAATTTTAGTTATTTTAGTTGTTATTCCAATCTCTCATGTTAAGACTGTACTTTGTGGTATCCAATGTGTAATTATTTCTTCAATTTCAGTATGATATATTATGATATACTAAATCGATCGTTATCATCTTTTTCATGAATCAGTTTAGCATATGCATGTATCAATAATGAGAATTATCCCATCGGTATTATGTATACACCGATGGATTTTTTTGTAAATTATTCCACCGGTATAGAAAAAGTATAAAAAAGTATAAAATCCATCGGTGTATACGCCATAACAATGAGATAAACCTGTTATTCCATGGGTATCTAATAAATACTCCATATACACCGATGCTCCCCTCCCTTCGGGGGGGCCCCCAAGGCATCGGTGAATATTTCAGTTATTCATTGATACCCATGGAATAACAAGTATTTATCATCTTGATCGAGATGACGCGTTCATCGTTATTATTTATCGCACTGCACATAATACCCCGGGTATTATACAAAAATACCTGATTTAAAAATTATATAATACTCGTGGGTACTTTGATGAGATACCGGGTATTATATGAGGGGGATACATAATAATTTTAACCAGTACTAATTGAGAGTAAAAATTTTATATCTAGTAAGATACCTGGGTCTAATAACGTGGGGTACTAACTTTGGGAATACCATAGGCAGTGTAGTAGTTAATTTAACCGACAATTACTTCACCGACAATTACTTCGCCGACAATTACTTCACCGACAAACGTTTAACCGACAGTCATTTCATCGACAGTTCATATTGCCTATTTTTAAAGAAATTAAATTATTTTTTTTTTTTTTTGTTTTTTGTTCATCACAGCTTTAAATAATATAAAAAAAAATTGGGGTTATGTACCCTATAACAAATTTTATCCGTTATTTCTGTTAAAATGAGCCTTTCACGGATCCATTCACGGAAAATGGGAATAATCCGATAAATTCCGTGATATAAGGTTATTAATTCCGGAAATATGAGCCTTTACGGAAAAAAGATGGAATATAAAAAACGGATCGACTTTTTTTACAGGGGTACTTTATATATTAACAATTACTAAATTAGAAAAATATTATAAAAAGAAAAAAATTATTTTATTTTTATAAGAAAGATATAATAATATATATTTAATTTTTTATTCAAAATTTAAAAATCAATCACCGTATATTGTCGAGACAATCCTGTTGGCGAAGCATTTGTCGATGAATCAGTTATCGGTGAAATGATTGTCGAAGTATTGTCGGTTAGTTGATCGCGCCCCTTATTATTGACGTAGCTTTATAAATATTTTGTTGAGACAAAAATTTCGTTATATTGAATTTGAGGGATAATGAATAATATGAACTTAATCAATTGGAGTCAATTATTTTCCTTCTAAAATATTCGGTGAATGCTAGTCACTTGTATAATAATTTTTATGTTAAATCGGCAATTCACATAGTGCCTAATATTTATTAACTTTATATTACTTGTAATTTACATATATACAGTATCATAATAAAATAAATTTTAAAAGCTATATAGTCTCCTAGCGCCATCAAATTTTTAACGTGAAAATATATGGAATAATGTGACCACGTACAGTGTAACTCTGCTGCATAAACGAAAATAAACGAATTTCCTCTAGCAGAAATAATTACAATATGTCGTTAAACCATTTTTACCTGTGATTAATAAAAATTTTTGATCTAAATTTTTAAAGATATGGTTTTTGCACTTAATTTCTCATGAATCGAATTTTAATAAATAAACATCTTATTAAACTTATAAAACATGTGTTTATTAATTGCATTATCACTAGATACAAGATTTCTAAAAAATATCATATCGGCCAGCGATGAATGATTAACACCGGCCATCAGCAATAAATACCCTTTCTTGTAGTAACGGTTTTGCGTAAATTTTGCGATTAGTTTGTTTTTAAGTGCATTAAATGCATCAAATTGAGAAATAAAAGCTAAATTAGAAATTTTAATAAATGAATAAATTAAATCAAATATTTTTAAATTTTTCAATCTAGATTCTTGTTTGTATCATAGTCGTTATCTATCAAATTCTGGAAGCTAAAAAGTAAATTCAGTAATTGAACATACATCAGATATGTTAAGGCATCCAAGAAACAAAATGAGTGGATAATTCCTCGAACTCTTAGACCTCTTAGCACTTGCTTATAGCGTTCCGGACAAGTCAGAAGCTTTGGTACTAGACATGCCCGAAATCGTGAAGGAGTTCTATGCATTAATTTCTGATTCTTCTAAATAAAAAAATTTATATCACTTCGTATTACTTTATTAACTTTATTAACAAAATAATAAAAACTGTTGTTTGTTATATACCTTATTTCTTTTAGTATTATGTACATATATTATCTACCAAATTGTTAACTTATTTTTATTTTCTGAGTAATTCGAGTAATTCACAAAATTCTACATTTTGGGTCGAATTGTTAATTCCATTAAATTTCAACCCTTGTATAGGTGTTTGTGATTGGTGGAATGTATTTTATTAAATAATGGCGCTAAATTTTTTCCTAATGTAATCAGTTATCGTGTCATAAATATTTTTACTAAAGAGAATTTTCAAAATAAATTAGTACAGTACCACTAAATAGAATCACTTTATTAATAATTAATTCTTTATTAATAAATTAATTTTCTCCTATTTGTGATTCCGCAAATTGATGTCGGAGTTGATGATCATGCGGAGTAAGATGTACAGTAGTTTATGCACAAGCTTCAATTCAGTACACGTGATAATCGTGTCATCGTATGTTATGGTTCATGTGTGATCTTCTCCTAATTTATATTCAATTAAAAATATTTAACTACTATATCAGGAATGTCACTTTTCACGAATCTATATAACTTTTTGACTCCCTAAAGTTATATATAACTTCCTTTTTAGGGGAACAAATTTCCGTTTATGTCTTGGTCATTCTTAAAACTTCCTCTACTAATGCTTCATTAGTTAATTTAACATTGTTCGAACTTACAAACTTTATACCGATTAATTACACTGTATTTAATTAAACGATCCTGATAAGGTATTTTCCAATATGACTATACGAGGATTATTACTATTGTGTTTTCCTTTTCAGTCAATTTATTCCATTGGTGTTTTCGATTCAGCTTTCGCATTTGACGCGTCGTTGGCGTACTGCGGAACATCTGATTATACTTCCTCTTCTATGTCGCCTCAACGTATTCGTACTAGAACCACATTCAGTGATGTAATTCTTAGCTTTATTGAAACATTCATCGTCCATGGTCGTTAAGATACTGTTTGTTGATATAACATGGTGGGACGGCTTAATTCATTAATAAGTTTTGCTGGTTTTTGGAGTTTTCTTATATTTCTTTTATTTTCGGAGTAATTGATTTCTATTTGTTCGATAGTTATATTGGCCATTATATTATTTTTCACATTTTATGTTTTTCTAGAACCATTACTGCATATTTTTCTTCGACGGTCAGACTAAAGAGAATCATATAACCGCTACCCATGTTTCATATATATTTAATAAGGACGCTAGCGAAGTCTATTTTTTTGCCCTATAACCTGTCTCATGTAATTTAGTATTCCTTTCGTTTTCTTTTTTAACGCCGAAATTTTCTAGGTATAAAGCGTCTTCTATCGATATTTGTACGCCCATTTTCTTGTTCTGATCCAACCAAATATATTATCATTATTCTCATTATTCCTTTTTCCATTATCTATGGTATAAAATTCATTTTTTTATATTATATATTTTATTATTTTGTATCTTATATATTTTGTATTTGAAAAAAAAAAATTTTGTTTAAATTACGATAGACTAGGAAGGTATCAGGTGTATCAGGTGTTTTGGTTTCTTTTGTTTATTATGTACTATATTGTTGAAATTTTTCAACAATATATAATATAAAATAAAATTCTTATTTATGCTTAAATTGTATTACCTGTTACAAAAAAAATTACACCGTCCAATCAAAAATTTTATCATAATGGGTATAATTAGACAAAAAAAAAGACTCGCATCATTTCCCTTTCTCATTTTCTTCTTTTGAAGCCACGTAATAAAGGTTCTCGCCATCTATATTTTAAGAGAAATTACTTTATTAGTATTAATAAAATATTATTCCGCATAAAGTTTCACGTGAACTTAGTTATGACCTCTGTGTCGTCGTCTCCTGTGAGCTTTTCATTATTTTTTCAAATTTATTGTATATATTCTTATTAACCACTTTTTCTCATTGATACAACCTTTTTTACTTTATTTTTTACTTTCCTAATAGAACGGTGCTAACAAACCTAACAAACCCTGGTTTTGTACAAACGAACGCCTACGCTGGGAGTTTTTTAGTAAAGGACAAAAGAGAACAATTCACTCACGCGCTAACGAGATTAACAAACTACAAGAAACACAAAGACCAGAAGATTTAACAATGCAAGTACACCAACAGCTATTATGAAATAGGCTGAATATATAAAAAATTTCTACTAGCTGATATAAACTTTTTTTACAGTGCGAGAAACAAAAAACCAATTAAAAAAATGAAAACGAGACGTAGAATAACTAGAAAACAAAAAAATCGAAATACAAAAACCGAAGAAGAAAGCGAAACTAATACAATAAAAATGCAAATTGACAATGACGGACAATATGTCGAACTAGAAAACATTCAATTAGAGGAAGATCATATAATGGAAGGTGAATCACTTGAACCGGAACCTTCTTTGCATGACTCTCCGGAACATGTTATGGACTCTCCTGACTTGGAGGAAGAAACCTCTAGAATATCGAAAGATGATAATAACTCCGAAGAAGAATTACAACACCTAGAAGAGAATAACGAGGTAGTTAAAAGTGAAGACGATAACGATATAGACGAAGGAGGAGGTAATTCAATTTAAATAAGATATTAATTTGTTTAAATATTTTATTAAGACTGTGAATATTGTAAATTAAGGAACCGTTACTCGTAAATTTACACGGAGCACAAGAAGGCCTAGAGTAATCATCACACCTAAAAAACAACAGACGCGAAAGTCTCAACGTAAATCAACAAGAGGGTCAACAAAGAGTTTGGAGTCGGAGTATGAGTTTAAAGGCCGAGATATTGTATTTGGTATGGTTATTTAGAATACTTCACGACGAAGCAAGTTTAGAATTGCTCTCTAACTCAAATTATTGCGATTTAATTTTATGCAGTTGATCCACTAGATGATAAAGCTGAATTTTGGTGGCCGGCAATGGTACAGATTAATAATTTTATATTTGGATTATATCAACCACTATTAAATTTTATATTTGGATTATATAAATCAATGTTATTTATAATTTTTTTAAAAAAAATAGATTGTCCCCAACGACGAAATTGATGAGTCGATGGATGTTGATGGCAAACTTGAAGAAAATTTATTTGCAGGAAAATATCTTGTAAGATATTTTGAAGATATGACATAGTATGTATCAGATTTACACGTTATTTGCATTCTTATAAGAATTATTGCAATGCTGACTAATTATTAATGTGAAGCTCGGTGGTCGAATATAAAGGTCTGAAACATTTTATTCCAGATGCGGAACCCTTTCTTACGTTTAAAAATAATTGCGACAAATTTTCGAATCACATTGGAGTTCGTAGGGCCATGACATGTAAAACGAAAGGAGAACCTAACAAAGCTTTTAAGTGGGATTATTGGAAAAGACCGTTGTGGGAGAGTCAAGAATCTGCCCCAGTTACCACCACAACGTCATCCACTAAGAGAACAAGAAGTACATCTAAAGGTGGATCAAAATCGGAAAAAAGTAAACCATCAGTGCGTCGTAATAGCTCATCAACAAAGAGCAGATCGTCAATAAATAGTGGGAACCATAGTTCTCAAGAAGGCGTACCATCCGAAGAAGAGGACACTGTAAATAATTGTATAGCAAGTCCATCAACATTAGATCGTAGGCGAAAATCTGAGACGGAAAATATTGATTCTCAGGATTCTCAGGATTCTCAGAATTCTCAAGACTTACAGAATTCGCAAGACTTTCAGAATTCTCAAGACTTACAGAATTCTCAAGACTTTCAGAATTCTCAAGACTTACAGAATTCTCAAGACTTTCAGAATTCTCAAGACTTTCAGAATTCTCAAGATTTTCAGGATTCCCAGTCTAATAGTGGCCCAACAAAAGATAATATAGAAATGGAAATTGTGGAAATTGTGGAGATTAATAAAAGTCCAAAAAGAAGACACAGCAGTCTAACAGATAAGTCTGATGAAGGAGAAGAGAGTTCTAATTTGAGAAGTCGGAAAATTAAGCGTGTTTCTGCGGGTGAATCAATGGACAAAGAACCTACGGTTCCTTCACCCTCATCGCCTAATACAGAGTCTTCTAAGGTTGAAACATTGACAGAAAATCCTATGGAAATAAGAGAAATTGTAATTGAAACGTCGACAGAAAATAATAACGAACGAACTAAAATTGAAACGTTGATGAAAGAGAATTACGAACGAACTATAATTGAAACGTTAACGGAAAAGAACGACGATCTAACTATAATTGAAACGTTGACGGAAAAAAACAACGAACCAATTATAATTGAAACGTCGACGGAAGACAACAACGAATCAATTATAATTGAAACATCGGCAGAAAGTAACAACGAACCGTCGATAGAAATTATGGAGGAAGATAATGTTCCAGCTTCAACGCCGTTGACCTCACCTCCTTTGACTGTTGAAGAGTTGAGCGAAGTCGCTCAAACAAACATATCCAGTTTTAAATTTGATGATCCTACATTGGATGCAGAAACAAAGGAAAAAATGTACGATGAAGCCGAGGAGAAACTCAGATCTTTAATGAAAGAATGGCGTGCTATTAATAGAAACCTTCGTAAGATAGAAAAAGATTTAATGTCTAAAAAAGCAAGAAAATCAAGAAACAATGAAGGGCTAGGAGATGTTGACATTGAAACTGACGATGAGGGAGACGTAGAACTGGTAGATTCAAGTGATATCGAAAATAATCATGAAGATGGCGAAGAACGTGAGGATGAAGAAGAAATCCAAGTAATTACCCGAAGTAAAAAAATAAATGAGGAATCTAAGGTGGTGTTGAAAAGCAAGCACATATTGAAAAAAATATAGCGGAATATGGACGTTGTTTTCAACGTTTTTTAATTTTTTTTGAGTACTTTTATTATATTAAAACTAGGTGTATTTCTTTAAATATTGTATATCAATTGTGAATGAGAATAAGTCAATATAGCTGCTATATTATTATAATTTGTGAAAAGTGTTTTGAATTTCGGCTTGAATTTACAATTATAATTATAATATATATTCATAAAACGTAAACAACCCTTTTTATGTTGAGATTACATTTACAAAATTTAAATGTAGCAATCATTATTATTTAATAAACGGGGAAAAATATTGCAAATGAAATATAGATCAATCGTGAGAACCATATGAATAGATTCTCGACAATGTGATCATATTATCCGTAGTAATTAGTATAAAATTTCATGAGCTGATGAACAGTATATAAATAACATTTGTTCTCGACTTCCCACTTGTACTTCACGTATTTATGTATTAATAATAAAATCCTCGATGATCTTCATGGATAGCGACCAATCTTTTCTGATTTTTTAGAGTTTCCGTTGTTTTCTCTAAAGACTGATTTCAAAATCGATCCTTAAATTATGTAAAAATGAGGTCCTGGTTGGTGAATCCTTTTATCCGTCTCAAATAAACAAAAAAACTCATTAAACTTACCTTCGCATCATCGATCCAACCTCCTAAACGAGAGAAAAGACGGGAATTATATTTCAATTTACTAATAATATCAATATTTCTGATCATGATGGAGCAACACTGACACGTACATAACATTAATAATACATATGTTTAATGACTTTTCTTGTTGCCATTGCATTTTTTTGGCTCTTCTCTAGCAACTTCACTAAAGCTTTTTTTAGTCACCTCTAAGCAATTACGCAATTATCTCAGCCTCCATAAATTATATAGTCATTACCGCTTGCTAATCCTTCTTTTTCCTTCCCTTCTTTTCTACTCGATCTCTCTCGTCCTCTCCTTCCCCTTCCCCTTCTCCTTTCCCTTTCTCTTTCTCCAGATCCTAATCAATGTTGCTGCACCTCAACATTGGTGATCAGGTAGCAACAAGTTTTTTTAAGAGCTGGCTAAGTCAGCAACAATAGATAGTAACATATTACATAAGCCGTAAACCGAATCATTCATTTTATTAATCTATTTCTTCGTCGAATGTTTTTTCAAAAGGCTCGAGCAAGCGAACATACTAAAAATATATCGTTTTAATTGTTTGTTGATAAAATCCATTTGTTACGACCTAATTGACCTAATTTATCAACTAGACGCCTCTTACAAGCGAAATTAAAACCTTTTTGTTAAGTTACTATAAAAGTTTACAAGTTTAAATATTGAAAAAATATAAAACAAAACAAGCGAAAAATAATGATCTCTTTCTATTATTGACATATATATTATGTAATTCATGGGATTTGTCATATTTGGACGGATCTTATGAATATGTGAACGAATTTCACTCGTACTGTCAATACCAACGAATATATGCCAAATTGTGTTACGTCTTTCTATTTGACAAGTCGACTGTATGCTTGAGTGCATTTTTTTCGTGAATTTTTTTTTTTTTTTTTTTTTTTTTTTTTTTTTTTTTGAGAGAACAGTAGTTTATTTTGTTAAATAATAAACTAACTTTGTATAAATTAACGAAAATGTAATAGATCTAATTTTTATTGATTAAGAATTTAAGAATTTTGAAAATAATTTCTCTCAATATGCTTTTGTATACAGTATATTGAAATCTGACCGTTGATTTTTAGTGAGGCTGGATTTGATCGAATTACAATTTAAAAGTGTAAATAAATTTCAACCAATAAAGTTCAAAGTTGAAGAAATTTGTATTTAAAGTTTGATAGGTTCTAAATTTTTGAGTATAACATGTTTAACAAATTTTATCAATGTGATAAGACTGGACATAAATAAATGCTTATAATCTAATCAGACGTCGTGTTATCAATAAGGAACAGGTCTCTTACCTCGTTTATCAAACCGTGTAAATCATATAAAGACGTTCTCCTTTATGATTGTGCGTTTGAGTTGGT
This sequence comes from Oehlia diaphana, assembly GCA_003833135.1. Lineage (NCBI taxonomy): Eukaryota > Fungi > Glomeromycota > Glomeromycetes > Glomerales > Glomeraceae > Oehlia > Oehlia diaphana. The sequence goes on along the minus strand of QZLH01000403.1, from coordinate 74,874 downwards.
ATGAATGGTGACACGCTCTTTAATTCGTTGGCCTATGAACGGTTCTTAACCATAAACACAATAGGGATGAAATAAAGCACTTATGATTATGAACATGCTGTTAGGTTCAAGATTTACTTACTCATGCGAATTTATAAAAAGATCACCAATACCGTTTATGTCGCCATCGAGTGGTGCTAAATGGAAATATGGAATATTTTAGGCATGGATATTGATATCAGCAAAAAATATAATAACTATCAGTAAAAAATTTATGCAGAAAAAAAATAATTTAATTTATTCTTGCATTGAATCTTATTTATGTATCATTAGGTTGCAAAGGAAATTCCGAGAATTTTATTTAAAAAGATGAATAGCTAGGCGGACTGGAAATGATCAATCGCAATTTGATTGTCCAATCAATAATTTTTCATTTTTTTTCTGACGTATCGCCGGATTTCGTCTCAATAAGCAACCAGACAAGAGTTAAAAAATGTGTCAAACTTTTTTTTCCCTCAAAACTAATAAATCCATTTATAAAATTTAACAAATTAAATAAAATATATTGCACAAAACACATATTAACAAAGTTAATAAAACTTTCACGATTTATCACTTTCAAAATAACTGCGTCGGCGTGACACTAAATTGTTAGTTCTAGGTAAAACTTCTTTTAGAAATGTTTCTATGTTGGCATTGACGATGAAACTACCCGAATTTATAAAAGGTTTCACCAAAAAATTCATCTTAAAGGAGATAAAGGATTAGCTTGGGAGGGTAGCTGAGTCTGGTTAAAGGCGCTCACTCGAAATGAGTTAATGCTTATCGCATTATCCCTGGGTTGATATTAGTGAAAAGGAAAACTTGCCGGCATTTCTATAAAATATTTGACAGGACGATGGGAACCAATAGAGAAATTTAGAGATGAAGCTAATTTTCCATCTGATTATGAACCTCCAGAAGGTCACGTTCCTCTATAATAGCTATAATAGGAACTTTAAAAAATTTAAATAAAATTTGATTCTATGATTGAATTTTAATTTTATAAAAAGAATTAAACTCTATTTGTTAAAAAGAATTGATTTATACTGAATCGTTCTTCTACTCCTACCTTGATGGTACTGTATCATCGTAGTCTCTCTTAGTAAGTGTCTCCAATATTTTACCTCTTAAAAAAGAAATTCGTGAGTTTACCCATGCGGAAATCCCGGATGTAGAAGAATTTGTTTTTTACATCCAAGCTTACAGTAAAAGAAGGAGGACCAATCATGGATAAGATCGATCTCTATATGATGAAAAATGATAGTGATTTTAATAATTTTTTGCAGGAATCGATGCAAAAGGATTTAAGTTTCTTTGATGGTAACACCGTAACAGTTTAGAACACATTATCACTTCGTTGGATTCTGATATTAATAAAAAATATCACACTAGTTACTCATGTCTCGCAGCAATAAAGATTTAACCCAGTGTCCCAAAATTTTCATCTCACGTGACTTGCAGAGTCTCGGCCATGAAAATTTTTATATAATACAACGACTGTAGGCAAGCTTGATTTATCAGAAACATTTCAAAAATCTTTATATTGTGAAATGACGTACAATACATGAATAATTCAACCATATCTATTCCATAAAGCACTATACTCCTATAATTTTCCTTACAAAAAAGAATTGAAATAAAATTTCTTTAAAAAAGTTTCGAAGCAAACTTACCATTTCGCTTTCCGAAGTCGAATTAGTGTTTCGATCCGGATAAAACCTCAAATATTTTAACGTGGGATTATGATTAAAAAAGGTTACAAATTTCGGCTTTGAGTGGACTATAATTTCGACCAGAATTAAAATAATATTATTCCATAAATTTTTATTAATTTTGGAAACCGCTACGGATCGAAACTCTAAGTCGAATACCGAAAGACCTACACAAAAAAAAAAATAAAGGAAAAGTTAGAAACGTTTCCTCATAAAAAAAAATTAAAAAAAAATTTTAAAAAAGTTTCGAAGCGTTAATTAAAAGTATGAGTAAATAATATGATGATAATAATGTCTTCTTTTAATATTTCTCTGTTGAATTCGCTAATAACGGCATTTTCTTGATGATAATTTCCTGGGAGATTTTTTTAATGTTAAATTTGAATAAAAAAGTACACAAATAAGCAGTAAATGATGCCTAAATGTTATACACATGTATCTCATCTTTAACTATGGTTCAAAGCCAAGAAATTTATCGTGTCTTTAATTGTTGGAAAGTAATTAAAAGTTTCATTTTGTTAATTCTATTCCTATGTTGCAGTACTAAGGAATTCATAAATTAAAAATAATTTTAAAAAAAACAAAATTTTTTTTTTTTAATAGTTTTACGCATTATAAACTTATTATATTGTGTTATCTCATGCAAGTTAAAATTAATGTCCCTCCGATTGTACTTCAATTGACTTTTCAAATCGATCATAGACTACCAAAACTAATCATTGATCGATTAAGAAATTTGAGAGCAATCAAACTAAAAAAAAATGTGAAAAAAAAATGGGTTAAAAAAAAATGAACGAACCTATAATATTAAATTAACATGCATACTTCATACTGTATATATTCAAAGGTCTGATGGAAATCCCCTTTTTTTCACCGAAGACGTGAATATATATCGAAGAACAATCACGCCCACAATTCCCGCCACATTTTCTGATGCTTTAACGATAAATCTGATGTAAATGATAAAGATTTTTTTGTTCTTGCTTTTTTTTCGGCCATGTTATTAGTAAGAGTCGTGTTCGTTGTATTAATAGATAATTTTCTTGAAGCACTTGCAAACCAAGAACTTTCTATTTTTGTTCAGGGAATATACATCTTTCTGAATATATCGTGGTTAATGATTATCAGATAGGTTTTTGGCGTGAAATTTTTTTTTGTGTCGTCGAAAGACTAAACAAGTTTGGATAGTGAAGACGTGTCAAATTAATTTCAAATATTTCGGATCATTATTGAGTAAAGGCAATTAAGAATAGAGATATTGACTTTGGATCACATTTAGATGCATAATATTATAACGATTTTCAGTCTTGTTAATAAGACCGAAAATACTGCTTCAAACATTGACAGTTAGAAGTTCTTTTGACATGTTATTTATACTGATTTTTTCTTTTTTATCTAGAATTAAACGTAAAATCAGAAATTAAAATGCTCTTACACTGCTTCTGGAGACTTGTAAATAAAATAATAGAGAGTTTGGAGCAGGAGCTGATCTTGATGAATCGAACGAGCAGGTGAATCAAGACTTGTGTACGGGATATGATGCCGTAGAATCAAATAAAGAACTATAAAACTAAAACTCGATAGAAGTTCTTTTTTTTTACAACCTAAGATGATAAATCTTCTAGTAAGGACGTTCATAGACTAGAATTTTAGAGAAAAGTAAACTTCAATTTGATTGGTAATTTTAATTTCGTGAGTATACAATTAATTTATAAAATTTCTAATTATTTAGTATTTATTTAACGCACAGTACAGTAACTGGGAGTTTGAACGAATAGTAGATCTTTATTTATGATACAAAAAGGATCATAAGGATGGAGTAACGTAGTATCATAAATTACCGTACTTATATGATGTAATATCCCAAATAATTGGTATTAATATTTACTTATTTGTAATCAACGCTAATTTATTGTAACTTTACAGTCGTCTAATTTTGTTCTTATACTTTTATACGATATAAATGGTATTAGCAATAAGCAATAAATACTTTTGTGGTAACAAAGTACTTATGATGCAGTCAAAAGGATATTTATTACATAAATATTATTGATTATACTGTATCGGTATGATATCATCTAAAAATCTAATTTTATCATAATAAAATTTATTTTAAATTAGTTTTCCTTTAATTTGATTTTAATAAATAGCTTATTGTATAGGGGTGTAAGAATATTATTGAGCGATGCAGTTCGGATAATACCTTATCCAATAACTAAATATATTTTTATTGTTTTTAGCAAAATTTCTTGAAAAGGAAAAGAAAGTTTCACGATGAAACTTCTTTGTTTGAAAATAATAGTATGTTTGATCATCCCAGCCCGAAATTGAACATTACTATTTATGGTTAGATTTATTTAATTATCATACTATATAGTACATAGTTGCGTAATTGATTTTCGGAATTGAAAATCCGATAGAAAACTCTTAATAAAAAAGAAAGAAAAAAAAAATAAGAAAAAAAAGAAACTAAAATTTTTTTTATTATGGCTGGCATTTTTAAAGAATTAGTTTATGCTGAAATTCATAGAGCGGAGGAATTAGCAGAACATAAAATTCAAGATGACAAAGAAAAACAATATGAATTTATTAAACAAACAATACTTGCCGATAAAGCTCTCACGAGTGATGAAAAATCATTTGCAATAAAACTGGTAAATAAAAAAATCGATAAATATAAAGTTCGAGAAAATAAAGGAGAAAGAAGAATTTGTGAAATTTGTCAAGGAAAATGCCTAGCCACATTATATTGTGAATATTGCGTTCGAAATTATTTAAAAGCACAATTCTCAAACTGGACATCTGAAAATGAGAATATCGATAATTTAATACGTGAATGTCAAATGGAAACACTTAAACCAGATAATATAGTAGAATGGATCCCATACAATTATTTCGAAAGTATTGATTATTTAACTGAAAATGGTGGTTCTAAAATTTATAAAGCAGTTTGGATTGATGGATATTATGATGAATGGGATTTTAAAGAAAACCAATTAAAAAGAATTGGAGGTAAACCTGACGTGGTACTTAAGAAATTAGAAAATGTTGAAAAAGCCAATAAAAATTGGATTGATGAGGTGCTGTACATATATTATTATTATTATTATTATTATTATTATTATTATTATTATTATTATTATTATTATTTTTTTTTTTTTTTTTTTTTTTTAAAAAAAAAAATTTTTTTTTTTTTTTTTTTTTTTTTTTTTTTTTTTGTTAAAAAAAAAAATATTATATTTTCTTATATATATTTTATGTTTCTTTTAGGCAAAAGCTTACTTAAATATAAGTAGTAATTATGGAGAGATGTTAACAAGTTATGGTTTAACAAAAGATCCATCAGATGGAAATTATATGCTCGTAATGAATAAATCGCACATGAATTTAAGAGATTATTTAAAACAAAAGCATAACGAGATTACGTGGAGAGAAAGGATTCAAATTACTGATAATATTATATATGCTCTTTCTAGAATTCATAAGGAGGGATCAATTCATAAGAATTTACATTCAGGAAATATATTGTTTAATCTAACTAGCCAACTATTTTATATCAGTGATTTTGGATTTTGCGGACCAGCTGATAGACCATCAAAAAGTATATATGGAAATCTTCCTTATATAGCGCCCGAAATTATTGCCGGTAAAGAAATTACTTTTGCGTCTGATATTTATAGTATTGGTATTCTTATGTGGGAAATTTCATCTGGAAAACCACCTTTCGTTTATCATGAAGACGATCATTTCCTTGCCATAAATATAATTAATGGGATAAGACCAAAAATTGAATCGGGAATCCCTTTAGAATACAAAAAATTAATGATGCAATGTTGGGATGCTGATCCGAGAAGGCGGCCTAATCTTGGAGAACTTATTAATAAAATCTTTGAGATGAGAAAACATTGTCGAAATATATCAAACGATTCAAATAGTAAGAATAAGAAGAATAAAAGCATGATTAAAAAATTTATTAAAAAAGTTTTTCAACCACAAACGAATAATATATTAGAAATGAGCGAGACAAGCAATTTGAATGAATCTGATTATAAATTATTTACAAGTAAAGTTTATGCATTTGAGAATTTTTCTGAACCAAGAAATGGAACGGAAGGTATGTATTGAATGTATTATTGAGTTATATATAAACTTGATTTTTATATTTAAATTAAATATTTAAATTATTATTTCGTTTAAATAAAATAGAGGAACAAGAAGGTATGCTATTTAATTTAATCTTAGTATTTTTTTTTTTTTTTTTAATTGAAGAATAATGATTAATATTTTTTTTAATATATTAATTTAAAGAATTTCATAATCAACCTTATAATTTCAGCATTTCTAATAACGGTAGGTATTAATTGAAATTTTTTATGATTATACAATTGGAATTTTTATAATTAATTAATTATTTTTAGTCGATGATGATATTTTAAATATGATGCAATCAAGTAGTATCTTTAAAGGTAATAGTGTTGTTAATTAAAATGATGTTGTTCGATAATAAATTAAAATTAATTGTTTTAATTAATTTAGGTAGTAAAAAAAAATTATCTAGAGTACCACAAATAAATTCAAATAAAGGTAAGTCAACCAGGATTATTCGTTTGTTATTTTCAATATCCTTCTTATTTTGGCGTTTTTTTTTAGATATTCAAGTGGGCTACTATAGAAGAAAAACAATACAACAAACAAAGAACGTAGATATTGAAGGTATGAAAATGATTATATAGTATTTATAATATTTGTGGTTAATATTCTAATTCGAATTTTATATTCATAGACGAACATGAAATATACAATAATCCAAATCTTCATTCTGAGGATCAAGATGAATTAGAAATTCCTTGGATTGTATGATTTTAATTGATTAATGATTTTGTATTAGTGAACTTAGAGTAGTGATAAATTTTGCAAGTTACTTAGTAAATAAAGGTAATTTGCCGAATTCGATATAATAAAATCTCGATATAAAAGTAAAATTTTACTTCCCCACGCACTATATGAAAGAACACGTAAATATCGGTATAATTTTATTATCATATGGATCACGAAATATTGTTTTATAAAGTTTGACTTAATAAATTTATATCCATTTATTATTTATCTAATTTCTTTTTGGATAGAACAATGAATATTGGAGTGGTTTAATTTTGGGATTTGGGATCACTTATTTATTTTAACAAAAAAAAAACCAATCAGCTCTAAAACTCATCCGTGATAGTTAATATTGTGATTTGGCACATTAATGTTAATTATTTTAATATCAAACTGACCTATGTTATTACAAGATATAATAACAAATGCGATCATAATTCTTGATTAGTTGTAACGACAAGAATAAATTAAAAAAAATTTTTTTATAATTAATTAGATTTATCACGAGCCCCAACTTTTTGGATTCTACGCATACATTGTAAAAATTATTCATAATTGCATGAGTTCATATCTTTCGATCGTGAGGTCGTTTTTCCGACAATTATTGCGTAATTAACGTCGGAGACGTGTCGATCGACGAGGGTAACGACAAAATACCCTTTAATACGGTGGCGCTTCCTTCTTGACAACATAATATACTGCGGTTGATCTCCCATTTGTTAATCTCACATGTTGCATATTTGTGTAATGCACTCGACCATAAAAAAGGAATATTGTTTCCATTTAAAATGCTTATACTTTTTTTTTTTTCTTTTTATGAGAAAATAAGTATGCCTTTGTTTTCCTTGCCTACAGAATGTTTTAGTAATGTACTCTCATTTCTTGATAGCCAATGTTTGTATAATAGTTTATTTGTCAATAAATATTGGTGTAGCCTTTCTATTCCTATACTTTGGAAGGATCCTTTTGAGTCCATATGTATGAGACCTAAATTAATAAATACATTGCTCTCTTGTCTAAATGAAGAAGAAATTTCATCATTAATTCCTTATGCTATAAATGTTCCAAATCATCAATCTCCTTTATTCGAATATGGAAAATATATAAGAAAAATTCGTCAAACTTTTGTTGAACAAGATATTATATATTGGCTTAGTATTAGATATTATCCTCAAGATAATAGAGTTCAAAAGTTAATAGATGTTATATATCATATGATTATGAGACAAGGGTCTAACTTACAAGAATTTAATATAAAATTATATCAAATTGATTATATTGATTTACCAAAATTTTCAATTTTTACTACTTTTAAACCCGGAATTACGAATTTACGTTCTTTAAAAATGGAAAAAATGGAAAAAATGGAAAAAATGGACGTTAATTTAAAATATCAAGATGATTTGATTTGTCAAAATGCTATTGAATTTTTAACCATGGTACCTAAATTCTGTAATAAAATCATTGATTGTGAAATATCTGTTGATAATTTGAATGAAATTTTTATTAATCCATTCTTGAATATAATCAGATCACAACCTTTAGAGAGAATTTTAATTTATATTTCTAGATTATCTAATTTAGGGGGAAATACTCAAAAGATCTTGAATTCTTTGGAATTTCGATCGGATACTTTGAGGGAATTATCATTTGAACATTTAAACTTTCAAAGAATTGATCTATCATTTATGACAGATTTAGAATTTATAGAAAAGATTAAATTTATACATTGTAAAGGTTTTATATCGGAACATTGTGAGGCTTTATCAAAGAAGAAATTTCAATTTAAAGAATTAAAATTTTGGCATGATGGATTTTATAATATTTATGATATGAGATATGATAAGTATAGTATCGAATTAAATATAGTAAAATCAATAATTGGAAGTTTTTGTGGTGAATCATTACTCAAGTTATCGTTGAATGTTATTACTATGGATATAATCAACGGGATAAAAGAATATTGTCCAAATATTTTCTTTTTACATATTTTAATCGTCTCACCAGAACCATTTCGTGATCCAATAATCCCACTTATTTGCGATTTATCTTCTTTAAAAATCTTACATATTCAAACTAAATCTTTTATTTTTGATAGTGGTACTTTAGCTAAAGTTTTGGGAGATTTTCTGACGTTTGTTGAGTATTTATTCTTCGATTTTTTTATCGATTTATTATCATTTCAATATTTTACTAAAAATTGTAAGGCTAATTTAAAGAAATGGATTGTTATCCCAAATGATAATTCTTTGAGAAAGGATTATTTATCGTGTGTTAATAATTATCAAAAGGTTCACAATTCTTTAAAGGTATTGGGAATTAACAAACTTCTTACGTTTGGTTGGACAAGTGAAGAAATTGAAATTGTGGATTTATTAAAAAATCAAGGTGTTGAAGTTGTTGCGTCAGAAGAGTTGAAATACTTATTTGATTTTTGATTGAGTTAGAAATTATGGGAATTTTTTTTTGTATTGTGTTTAACGTAAGTTATTAATTGGCGAATAAAATTTTAAATTTAACTTCTCGATAATCAATTATAGATAGACAATGTTGTTAATTAATTAGTTTAATTCACTTATTTTTTTTTATATAAGCTTAACAATATATACTGTAATTGTGTATATTTGAAATATTTTATTATTTTATTAAATAAACTTTTTGGTCTTTAGTTCGGTTTTAGTAGAAATAGATTAATATACTTTCGAAATGATTTATTTTTATTGATTTTTTATTGTAATAACGATTGTTTAAAAGATTTATAAATATCTGGAATACAGTAATTTATATATCATATCTTTACGAGAAGAAAAAAAAAATATATGTGATTTATTATTAATTTTCGATTACAATTATTTATTAATAAACCATGAAAAATTTCTTTTATTGCTCTCATTATACCGAATGGATCTTTTAGTTCCCATTAACACTATAATAACAATTTTTGCTAATTAATATTATATTGGCGCATTTAACAATCAGCCATGGGGCCGTTGAAAATTTTTCCTTTTTTGATAATTCCGGGTGGCAGGCGTTACCTTTTTTGGACATTTACCGAAATTATTATAATTCCGGCCCTGAAAAAATGTGTACGGCTGATAGTCAAATTTTTTTGGCCTCCGCCTTTGATCTTTTTATATATATTGGGTTCTTAATAAGCATTATAAATTAAAATTGTTTTATTTATAGTTTAAGAAATTTAAAAAATTCTAACCTAAAAAATTCCAACCATCAATTTCTTACTGTATATGATACTGACATACTGTATATTCGCTAGTAAATATTTAAATCATCGATGATTTGTGCAAGGCTCATTTGATAAATATTAAATTTTTTAATGATTCGTTTACCTGTTTATTATGGTGCTTGTCACAAATGCTGTATTACTGCGTAAATGTTTACGTTACAAATTTACCTATTCTAATTTGCACGAAAATTTTATTACAATTTAGATTTGATTTTTACCTATACTGAATTAGTACAAATGAATCGTGCGGCTTCAAAATTTAAAAGTATATACGTAATAAATGATGACAGATTTTATGTAAACAAATTGAAACAATCCATCTGTAACTTTGCTTTGTTTTGGTTAATTACATCATCAATTATTATAAACAAAAGCCGCGCGTAATGAGGCAAAGCACTATTGAGGCTTTTAGGCTTCTTCCGTAAGATCAACACTATGAGAATGAATATACAGTACATATTGTATGTACGGGATGTTATTAACCTAAGGCTGAAGTTGGGCTATGCATCTAAGCATTTTTTTTTTTAGTCTCTTTTAATTTCATATAAATTAGTAACTGATAAGCTTTTTACTCTCCCAAGTTTTTCATTTTTAATCTTTACGGAAATTTTTGCATTTTTTTCCAAATCTACTTACGTCATATATGTCATATTATTATAGGTACATGCATAATAATTACCTGATATATAAAAAATATACAACAATTTATAGACTTAGTATATTTTGACAAAAATAATACAGAAGATGGAGAGAAACTATTAATATTTTTATTCCATTTCTAATTAACATATAATATAACTATGAAAATACTATTACATTTTTGAATATAGAATTGAAGATATATTATAAGTGATTTTTTTTCAATTTTACATTTAAATTTACGAAACATATATTTTAGTATAATTGATTAATAATTTAAATACAGTACACAAAACTATTGATTCTTTATAATTAAATATATAATATACTAGTAGCATAGTATTCAAACTTATAAAAACGCCAAAAAGTCTTGAAAAACAAGTAGCTTAAATTATTAGCTAATAATACAGACTTAAACAACATATTATCATATTTTATAAAGACATACAAATTAGAAGTTGCAACTATTAAACAGTTTATTAGACTTGAATATATGCCTGAATTTGCCACCTTACCTAGCACATGTTTTAAGTTCCTTTATTCACAGTTTATGATAAAATAAAATGAGAGAAAAATATATAAACATTATTCCAAACCCTTAAAATTATTCTACTGATAATGTGGCTATGAAGAATGTTGGTGGTAAATCTTTTTGCAGTTCAGATAATATTTTGCATAATAAAACATATCTGGCAGTTCCTTGACACACTAGTAGAATTTGTAAGAGAAGCTTTCAAAGTTTCATGGAATGGTAAGAATCTATCTGCTGTAATAAATTTAGACAGCATGACAAAAGAAATAATCATTCTTATAGTATGAAGAGTTCTCGTTAAAACTCTTTATTCATATATTCTAACACACAAATGGATTCTTCCTTCTTAAATCACCTACCAAGAAAGTGTTACGCATGCACACCTGTCAAAAATTCACGCCAGCCAGCAATAAATTCATTATTAAGTAGTACATTTATGGAATATGAGTCAATCACGTTTTACACATTTAATAAAATGAACTTGTAAAAAAATTTTTAATTATGTCAGAACACACATATGTGATCAGTTGAATTCCTGCATCTTTGGTTGCAAGAAAAGGGAGAGTATCAGGAACTCCAAAGCACACTGACGCACATAATGCTAGAAACTTCTGAAAGTTTAGAATCGATAGAACTGGAAACGATTTTAAATGTTAATAAATGACAAGAGGTGAAAAGTGTAAACGGTATCAGTAATGACACAAATCCATCTAAGATCAGAAGGTTGGGATTTTCTGACACTGAAAAATGGTGTACTATCTATCATCAGTTCATACAAATTCTTCATGGATCATGTCTCTTCTTAATAAATTGTTGAGGAAAGGACAATCTTGACATTTGGTCATTGAGATATGCTACAATGATTTTATAGTAGTAAATAAATTATGAGAAATTCATTAATCTGATGTAACATTCCTTTATACCTCAGAAAAGTTATTCAGAGCACCTGTCAAATCTGCATGCACATAATATGAAAGACCTACAAAAATTACAGCCTGCACAAGCTGGACTACATAAATGTGATTTTTTTACCAAGAAAGAAATTATGAAAATTATGATATTATTGCTTTGTATAAAAATAAATTATATTGTATTTTGTGATACTATAAAATCACAAGATAGTAACCTATCTTAATGTTTCTAAAAAACATGAATTAGCATTATGAGTAAGTTATTATAATTCTCAGATTTGATTTAATAGTATATTCATGAATTCAAGTGACTATAAATTAATTGGTCATATTTTATTAGGGTAGATTGTAATATTGGCACATATATTTCATTCCCCTTTCATAAATTTTCCAAAAGAATCCAATGATGGATATTAAATATTAAATTACAAGATCAACCAACCATATGCAGGGTCACATCAAGCCTGTCATGCACTAAAGATATTAAAATGGTGTATAGAAGTTTTCAATTAAAATGATAATGAACTAGGGCACTTATTAAAAATAGAAGAATAAAGTAGTGAATTGTGGTGCACAATTTCCAGATTAATAGAAGAAAATGAGGTTCTTAAAGAATGCTAAAGGAGGAGAGATATAATCATGTTAAAAGTGTATTGTTATCCACAATTTATTGTTGGATGCAAACAAAATTTTACCATGATAAACAAGATCTCATTTATAGAAAAATGAATCTTGCAATAAAAATAAAAATGTAATTTTAGAATTATAAGTGATTAATTTTTAAATACAACAATCAAATTTCTCACTCAAGTGTCCTGGAAATATTAGATTTGATGATTTTATGTAGGATTCTATTGGATATGGACCATGTTATAATTTAAACAATAATGGGTAATATTCTTGTTCTCAGTTAGTGATAACATTCATTACTGAAGTTACACCACCATCAAACAAAAAGAAATGCAAAACAAAGAACAAAGATTTACAGTCCCTTGGTTCAACAGAAATGAATTTCAAAATCAATTGGCAAAAAACAGATGACTGTTGGATACTCTATGACTTGCTTACTTGGCAACTATTTGTTAATTTTTAATAAGATATAAAGTGTTTTTTTTTAATAATCAACTTTTGTAATAGGAGGTAATGTGAGAATGTCTTTATGAAACAAATGTAGATTTTAACTCTAATTATAGAAGTCAAAAGTATGTGATAACCACACAAATTGTTCATTCTTATATAACAATATTTTCCTTAAAATCAAAAAAGATCTGATATAAAATAATTTGGACATCCATGTGATGCTTTCATTACTAAATGAGATATGAGATATAAGTGAGAATCAATTAATTTAATAATACTTATTATTTCAACTTAGTGTGAATTAAAATTCTTGGAGACATCTATTCCATCCAATTAGATTGAATAACAATGAGACAATGCAAACTAATATTAACATTTCGTGGGTCAAAAACAAAATATTTTGAAAATTCATTTTTTTTATATTTTCAATTTTCTTATTTATTCACTTAGAATCTAGATGACTTTAAACCTTTAAAATCTCAAGCTGTGCTAGAAGAAAATGAAAGGATTGATATAATAGCAATTGAGTATAATTTCTAGTTATTGGAGCTTTAAACAAGCATATTATTATGAGCTTAGATGCGCGAAATTCTAAATATTTTTTACTTATTCTGTAACTGAAATCATGTTGATTATTTTGACTCATACTGTACATATTTATTTTCAGTACTATTAAGAAGAATATGAACCCTTGGATAGTATAGATGAAACAATATATAAAGCTTGTGGACTGACAAATATAGCTTAAGAAGACATAAAGAAACTCCCAGCGAATTTACTCAGTAATTTAATAAATGATATTTTTTTAAAATGAGAATTGCCTTTGGACTCACAAGAGGAGATTCCTGTCACCTGTTTACCTTCAATATTCCTTGGGAAGAACACCAAACAGCAACTTATATTCATAATATAGGAGTTTGATGATTGATTCAATGGCCTCAAATCACTTGCGTATATTGTGGAAAACTCTTATACTGAAAAGGGTGCAGAAAAATGCTAACATATATATTCTATTCCTAAACTGAAAATCTGGAAATACAAGTTAGTCAATACCATTATTTCCTTATGTTCCAAAATTTATTCCTTATGAGATCTAATAATACGGAAACTTCAATTAAAAGTTTAAAAAAGAAGGTAAAAACCTATATGCATTTGGAGAGGAACAGGAATCATACTGAGGACAAATATTTACAAGTAAAGACTATATTACAAGAACATGGAATTATACTGAATAAAGAAGAAATTTCTGATACATCTTTTTCTTCTTATGACCAAATATTGGTTGAATATGTTCTTCAAAAATATAAATAACAACAGATTACTAATTGACAACATCTTTAAGGAAACTGATACTCAAAGGCACTTAAAGTAAAATTTCTTTTAGAAGAACTTTTCACTATAGAACAATTAAAAAAATCATTATTTTTATAATTTAACTTTATATATATTGTGGTTTAGAAGATAAAATATTTAATCACTTTGGATTTGTTGTAAAAGATATAGTAACTATGATGCTTTCTGTAATATTGTCATGATTAAGATTATTAAATATTCTTATTTCAAAGGTTTTGAATAATTTGATATGAATCAATTGCATCTGCAGGGATGGTGTGCTAATGTAACTAACTTATAGTGAAAAGAATATGTTCTATAAGGATACTTAGTAGCAATAAAAAGGCATAATATTATAACAAAAGGACAAAAAAGACAAAAGCTTGCAAATGAATTTTTTTTGAAGGTACAAAATCTGTAGTTCAGCATTTTTGACAGTGTACGATATTGATACAAATATTTAACCAGGTGGCCCAAAGTGCATGCCTTACCAAATTTACCAAACACTAAAGCTACTTCAGTAGTATCTTTCTTTTATGAAGACATCATTTGCCATCATGGATGTCTTAAAAAGTTATTGACCAATCAAGGAACACACTTTGTTAACAAGATGCTTTTCTCACTGTATAAACATCTAGAAGTAACTCATTGACTATCTACAAAACAATGGGAAAATGCAAGATGAAATCTTAATCCTGTTCTCAGTATTTATACAGCATTACAGATATATATCTAAGATTTTCTATAAAATGGCGATGATTTGAATCTTTTTGTTTTTTTATTTTGATTTTTAACAAAAGATAAATATCAAAACACTCTTCTAAACATCCTTCTATCAATTAATTTTTTTTAATAAATATCTTGATTAAAAATCTTTATTATACAAAGTATACAATTATTGTAAAAAGTGGATAAATAAATTTTTCAACAACATCCATAGCCTGCTAGTTGCATTCAAAGCTAGCTATACTACATATAATCAATTCTTTTAAAGAAAAAATTTTGACTTTGAGACCTCAATCAATTAAAAGAATTTAGCTTTAAAGTTCAGAATTTGAGGAAGAAAATTAATTCTAAATTAATAGAATTAAAAAATAATGATCCTGCAAGTATTACTATCAGCAGTAGCAGCAGCTGTATAAATACAGCAACAATAACAGTACAACATTGGCAGTAGCGCCTAATATAAAAGTAAGTTTACTGTAAGTTTATGAAATCACTACAAAATTTTATACCCTTAAAATTATATAAATAATATTATTTTATTTTAATAACTTTAATTATATTATTAACTTTTAATTATATATCAACCTCTAAATTATATCAATTTATTACTTTTCAATTTTCACCACTTTTTAAAAAATGATTTCAATAATTTCATTTATATAAAATTTCTTATAGAAAAATCTAAAATTTTCCAATCATTGCTATTGTCTAAAACAGCAAATGAAAATAATTATATATTGTTTGCATTGATAATTATTTATAATACTTTAATATTCAATTTATAAGAAAATTCAATAATTTATGTTTTAGAATTTGGATTTTAGAGGGATTGTTATTATTGATTACCTTTAAACTGAAAATCAACCAAGTAAAATGTTATTTATTACTAATTATCTGGATTATATAATGAAGTAAACATAGAGTTGAGTGTTTGAAAAATCTGATATAATATGAACTTTGATCTTTAGACAAATTTTCAATTCAGTTTCAGAAGAGTATGAAGTGATTCATGTTATCAATGATATAAGCATAAACAATAATTAGAAAATTTATGTAAAAACTTTGAAAATTATTATAATCATTTATTTTTAAATAAGAGTTCTTTATTTTAAAGCAAAATAAGAAAGTAGATAACTATACACAAAAATCTAAAGAAACCAATGATACTGCAAGAACTAGAGAAAATAATAAGGAGACAACTATTATGTCCAAATTACTACAAGAATAAGTGCAATTCATCAAACACTTAATAAATATAATAAAAATATTATCAACACCAGAGGCCCACTTTCAGAAATATAAGTACTATAAGCAGTACTACTGTAAGCACCTTTAGGATCTCCCCTCTCTCTTTCTCTCTCAATATTTTTTTCAATATTTTTTTTTTTTTATTTTTCCGTCCAATTGGGGTTGGACATAGGTCTGATTGTGGTCAGACCATTTTTTCATCCAATAGGATTTGGACATGCATGCTATAACCACTACATATATATATATATTTAATTTAATTCAGAGGAACTTGAAAGTTGTTGTTGTTATCTAACCCATATTCAGAAATAACTTAATGAAGTACAAGATTCCCTTCATGACAGTGTTCAACTAAGGTCTCAGCTGAAAGATGATCTGACTATTACATGATCAAAAATATTAGACCTTGAAGACACATGTGGTGAAACTCACTCAAATATCAAACTTCTCAGAAAAAATCAAAGGCTCAATTTCAAGCATCAAAAGCTTTACAAAATCTAAAATATGCCAACTCAACAAAAACTAGCATGAATCTTATCAACATTTTAATTCTATACACAAATTATATATTATAAAAAAATTATTGATTTGATAATATCAGATGTTTATTGGAAAAAATATAATTCATTCAAAAAAATTTTCTCACAATCATAAAAATCATAATTATGATCAAGATAATTTCCAAAGTCTTTATGAAGAGCATTACCATTTTTAATGAAGAGAAACATAAATGTCTATTTTCTCTTGCACCATTCCCTGGAAATTTCTGTAGTTTTATTTAATATTAAATATAATGAGTTCAAATAATCAATACTGTATATAATTAATCATATCTATTATGCCCTGTTTACCAGCAGTTTAAAAATTGTCCCAATAGAAAGGTAGTGGTTTAAGATGGAAATTATTGCATAAAAAATGCTTCAAATATTTTTATATTCTACAACTTTTTTTATACATTTATTTTCATTTTTGATATTTTAACATTATATATATTTAAACTTTTTACTTTATAATTGCACCTCACAGTTAAAATCCAAGACTCATTTTTATAATTGCAAGACTTATTGTTATGTAAAGAAATACAGAAGGATTAAATTTTTTATCAGGAGCAAAAGATAAAAGTAGTAATGAGAATTTATTAGTAGTTTGTTAACTAAAGTAAATGTTATTTATTAGTATATTTCTTATAGAGTATACTCATTATATTCTTCAGACATTTTGGAGGTGGATTTAGTGTATCTGCAAATTGAAAATTATATCCATCAGCTAAACAAAGAATTTGTAAAACAAATTAAATCCAGTTAGAAATTTAGCAATAGTTAACTTTTTTGGTCCTAAAAATAATGTAATCTTTAGAAAGATTTTTGGTAAGAATAGACACAAGTCTTTTTTATTAAGTGTCTTAATTCTTGAAATTAAAATGAGAGTAGGATGTTAAAAAAATTAATCTGCAACTTGCAACTAATTATCGTTCTGATGAACTTATTCCTTTTTAACTATTATTAGTTAAAATTATTATGCAGATTATTTTTCATAATTATTGCAAATAAATACATTAAAATGCAAAGCAGTAGATTGTACTTATGATATTACCTGTGGGATGTAATTACCAGTTACAAAGTACATGTCCATAATTTTATTAGAAATATCTTATAAAATTATCATTTATTTAATATTATTTTAGAATATAAGGTATTACAAGTTATCAATTTGCCAGAATAACAAAGTTCAAAAGATACTAAAAAGATAAAGGGAGCAGGATTGCCTTTAATGTTAACTTTTAATCTGTTATGGATTTTTTTTACAAGATTTGAAAAGGTATATTTTGCATTCTGTATAAACATTAAAGATTAAGTGAAAGACTTAAACCATTTATTAAAACAAGATTGATATCAGTATATAAAGCTATTTATATATTCCTCTCAAATATAAATTAATTTTATAAACTATGCATCCACAAAGCCAAGCTAGCAATTCTCAATCTACCACCTCAAGCATGTTGATGAACAACTTAGTGGTAGTACTGCTCCTACTGGGATAGATTTCTTAAATCTAACCCAAACATTTGGAGATTATAATTAGTGGAAAATATAAAGAACTCAATTTTGATGAACTTCCTTCCACCAAATCTATGAAGATACTTTGCTGTAGTATCTGATGATTTGATTGTAACAAGCAAAAGTAGTTTTGAGAAAGGAGAAGATGATGTAAATATGATCAAAGCCAATGGGATGATAAAGAAAGTGCTGAAGATGCTATTATGATTGAATACAATAGGTACTTGTTAAAAACCTTGCTGCTAAAATTGACCATATTGTATGTATATCCTGCATCAACATACTCTTTTGATTACTGTACATGAATTGAGTTTCTATTTTGTATGCTGCAATAGCCAAGAAATAAGAAATAAAATTATAGATGATTATATGATATCAAATTTACAGATTATATTTTCTTTAAAAATTGGATTTACTTAGGAGTGCAGGTACATGTATAGTGGCTATAAACAATTAATATAATTGAATATATTACCTCAATTAAATTAGCCAAGATTACCACTATTTTGGAGTATTTATTATAACTCATTTTTATATGCTCATAACAAAAATTGGTACTAGATTTGAAGATTTCTTATGTATCTCTATTTTGAACATGAATAATAGCAATGATAATGATAATGATAAAATAGAAGAATATATAAAGAAATGTATGATAAAACAATAGATGGAATGATTGAAATTTACTTTTTACATAATCTTTTTGGTATATAATAATATTAAATGCCATAAAAATGAGTCAATCAATCCTAATTTCTATGTTGAAGAAAATGTAGGTAATTGAGAATTAAACGATTTTTAGATTGAGGCAAACAAATTAGTATAATATCATTTAGAATTCATGTTCCAACAGGACTCCACCTATTACTAATAGGTTTTACTGAAGTTATTGACTAAAGATAAAGAAAGTGCTATAAATATGGCCAATCAATAGGCACTTCAAAAGGATCAAATAATCTTTTAAATTTTACCTACTATAGAATGACAAAGAGGGCTGATAAAATTAATTCATATCTAATTCATATTTATAAGTTGCCCAATAATATAATTAACTTTTTTAACTAAAAGGAAAGTTTAACTGTACTTATTTATATATTCAAACTCCTCATTCCGCCTTGCTCTATTGATATTATTTTAAAATGTTTGATAAGAAAAGAAATGTTAGAGAAAAACCTGATGAAATAGCTTTAAAAGCACTTAGAATAGCTTCTCAAGTGATAAGTGAGGGTATTAGAAATACTTTGTATTGAAGGTCATTTGCATATTTTATTAATGCTAAATACAAATACTTGAAAAAGTATTTGTTAAGGAATATATACCTTCTTTACAAATTGCATTTATTTGTAATAGTATTATTGGATCCAAAGTCTAATTCAAGAATGGGTTTACCTATTTATAAGAAAATCAATTTGCAAATTTCAAATACAATTAGAACTAATTATGATAACAGATTAAAAGATTGGTAACAAATTACACAATTATTACTATTGCTCTTAAAATTTTATAGAAAATCTTAACAAAATGGTTATTAAAAGTAATAAAAGATAATAATGTTTTGCAAGATTATGCAGGGTTACCACTAACTTTACCTTGTGATGCTGGAGAATTACAACATCCATTTTGTGATTTTGTAATAAAACATCCAGATCAAGATAAGCCAATTGCATTAATGGAATTAATAGCAATAAACACTTTTTATAAACTTTTGAATTGCTCAGTAAAAAAAGCCATCACAATTGCAAACAGATGAATCCTACTGGCAAATGGCAGATGAATTTTACTACCTATAACCTCTACTATTACAACAACCAGAGACTTATTCAATAATATATACACCTTTTCATAAGGAGTTACAATATGTTAATTTGAAATTGGATATTCCAAAAAAACTAAATGACTTGAATTCATCAATGATAAGTAGACAAGTTTTGCCAAGCTACTGCCAGATTACCTACTAATAATGAATAAATATTATAGATATGAAACTAAACTGAGTATAATAAAAGCTTTTTACTATTGAACAAAGAGTTATTATATTGTCAATGGATTGACAAATAGAGGTTCAATGACTTATAAAACATTAGAAGAAAATGGTGTAGTGATGTGTTCTGAAGATATTGATAAAAACAAATACCAAGAAATTGATGGCATATCAGATAAATATATTAAGTTTTTGTAAAAAGAACTCATTAGCAGATGCAATATTACCACATGCTGATGAATATTACAAATACAGTAAAAGCATTGGAATGTGGATATCAGGTTCATAAAAATAAAACAGGAGAACTTAGTATTTGTACTGTGGAAAGAGAGGTAAAAGAAAGCTGATAATACTGGGTAGAATGACTTGTAATAGTTATGCCAAAAAGATTTAAAGATAAGCAAAATATTTCAGAAGATGGTCAGTAAAATTAGGAAAATGCAAGAGGATTTAACTCAATCTAAAATGAAATTGACCAGAAGAATTTGGAGGAATATCATACATACAACACAAAATACTGAATTGAAATGAGATCAATTACAATCATATTACTTAACAAGATATTCTAATAGCCCAATTAAATTAACAAATCAAGGCACAACTTTTTAAAAATCTTGGAAGGATTTAAGATAAAATTTTGCAAGTATAAATTCATGAAAGATGAAAAATCAAGAAAATAATAAGGAAATATTATTTTTTCTGCTATGCTATTTGAAATATTATAATGAATTTAATCAATAGACAAGTAAATTAATAAGTGACATATAGAAATAATATTGCAAGCTAGTTTACAGAATGGATTAAATTACTTACAGTAAGTTCATATTTTGTAGAATACTTTATTGGTTAATATAAGCCTTTTATTTCATGCTCCGTCTACTAGATCAAAAAGGCATTCAGATATGGAAAAAAGTTCAAATGTTGCTTCTGATGAAGATGGTTAATAAAATTTTTTTTATTTTTAAATAAAAAGAATTTACAAGTTTAATCATAGAATTTACTATCTATTTGAACCTTGGGTGTAAAATATATCCATATAGCAGAATACCAAGAATATTGATGAGGGATTAGTTGTACAAATTCTGCAAATCAGTGAAGTTACTAATTTAAGATTACAAAATTTGGAAAATTTATTAGGCTAAATTTCATTTTTTAAATAATTAGTGGTTTGGATTAGTTTTCTGTGATAGAGGTAGAGTCAAAGATTAGATTTAAAACAATTTTGCATTTTGCTAATCATCACAGGACTTAAGTAGTTAAATATAAGCAGGATTTGGATTGATCTGATTACTGCAAAAATTTAATTTAGTTAATTTTATTCAATATTCTTTTTAGCCATTTGGTTAGTTTTTTTATTCAAGTTAATATTAAGTTAACAACTACCTAGATGTTAAAGGGTGTTCTTCAATGAAAAAGAAAGAATAGTAAAGCATACTAGAACTTAGCATTAAATTCATCCTACCTCTAACAATGGAATCATCAGAATCAAATCACTATCTTGAGTTACCAATTGATGAAAAATATTGATCCACTTCTATGGTGGCAATCATATACAAATGAATTCCCAATTGTAAGTGATATGGTGCAGGATTTTCTTACAATTCAAGTGCTAGTAATATTATAATATCAGAATTAGAGATAAGCTTATAATACTTTTAGATTAAAAGTGCACCAATAACAATAACAAATATTGTTACTAATCTATATCATATATACTGCAATTCATCAAATACAAAAATGCATTTTGATTTTAGATTATTTGATAATGGAAATAATAAAAATATACAACATTTGAAGAAAGGGATGCAGTATATATAGAAGAAATGGTTTTTGGTGTTATTTACTAATCCAGATTTTAAAAAATAAATTTCAAATATTTATTAGAGAACAAATCCATAACAAGTAATTAATAGATATAAAATATATGGAATTTTAATATTTATATATAAATTGAATTGAGGGTATATTAGAAAATTTTCTATAAAAACCTACATTTTCTCTTATAACAATTATTATTGTCATTGCTCCAAAACCTCTAATAAGAAATCACAAGCAAGTTTTAAAGCTTATGAATACAAGAGATTAGAATTAATTATTATTTTTTTTTTTTGTTCCTATTGAATTTAATAATTTTATCCTGCACATTTTACCCTATAAGTCAAAATTTGCAAAATTTTTTTAGCAAGTACCAAAATTTAAAGTTTCATTCAAATAAATCCTATTTATAATGCATTAAAGTGGTTACATATAGTAATAACATCTTTCTGGGTTATTTGGATCTTCTAAATAGTTTTATTATCAACAACTC
Organism: Oehlia diaphana; assembly: GCA_003833135.1. Lineage (NCBI taxonomy): Eukaryota > Fungi > Glomeromycota > Glomeromycetes > Glomerales > Glomeraceae > Oehlia > Oehlia diaphana. Next base: position 52,205 of record QZLH01000403.1, on the reverse strand, counting down.
TTATTCTGATATTGACAAATACAATTAGTTTCCTATAATTTTTTTTCAGTTATATTATAAATTATAAGATATAAGAAATATTTAAACTGATAATATTTCTTTATTATTAAGTGCAACATCAATTAAATCAAAACGATTAAAAAAATAATAATGTAATAATATAATATTTACTAATATGGATGCAATGCTGATTAGATTAAAAGTATTAAATACTATACAGCCATTAAATACTAAGATGACCAAAATTATTTTGACTTAATTCCAATGCTAATATACTTAGATACCCTACTATATTTTGGAATATATGAGGAATCACCTTTTCTTTCTCTTTTTCCTTACTTATTCACAATATCTTCTTACACATCTATGGATTATTTATTATGACTCATTATTATCATAAATCGAAAATTCAAAGTTAAGATATCATGTTGATAGGAAACAAAAATTAGATATCAATGAAAATATAGTTTTATTGCTGAAAATTCAAATCATATTATATATAATACAAAATATCAATTAGATAAGATTTAATTCAGGGAAAAGGTTACAATACTGCATATTGCAAGCATTGAAAAATTAGGAGAAAATTGAAGTAGAGCGAATATAAACTTTTTAATAATTCTAAACTCATTTTGGAACTGGAATAAAGCCACCAATTTTCATAAAATTTTAAAATATTAAATTATTAAATCATTATTTTTAAACTTCTTAATAGTAAATTATGAACTATCATTAAATAATAATAATTAATATTGATATTAATAATTATACTTTAATATTAAATAGTACAGAACAATTAAAATATAAATTAATATTTTTTTTTGAACTTAAATCTACAAAATTTCCATGATCATTTCCTATTGATATTATGCATTTATTCTTTGAAAACATATTTATAAATATGTTTAAACATTGGATGGGAATATTTTTAATAAGCAATTATTAAATAATGAACAATATATTCTTAATAGTTAGATATAAAAAACAAAGAGGCAAATTATTATGTAAAAACTTCTCTTTTGAAGGCAATAATTTATGAGAGTATTAAAAGATTTACCCATGATGATTGGTAATAAGACATATAAAAGCAATATTAAAATAACTAGGATAAAATAGTTTACAATTAATTATTTCACTTTAGATATATGAGAAACAAAACTTTATCAAATTTGTAGATTGAATAATAATGGATAATTTGATCATTTTAATCATACTTTCAAGACCTCAATCCAAATAAAATGTGGACCTTTAAGTCAGGTCAAGTTGTTGAAAAAGTAATTTATAAATATGCAAGGGGCTGAGATATAAGACCTACTTATATTTGTTTATCCTTTAGCAACATTGATAAAGAAATTAGATCATTTTTTCTTATTTAAGACCCATTTTTTTCTTTTACCATTTTCCTCATTCTTTCACAATATTCTAGTTAGTATAACAACATAGAAGCAGACGAGGAACATTCACGTCTAGGGTCAAAGATGTTATATATTCTGTTTTTCAAGTGAATGGGCATAAACTACCTTCCATAAACACACAAGCCATCCCGTTTAAATCCAAGAGTGGAAAAGTAACCTGAAAGTTAAAAAATGTTATTTCCTTCTTTTTAAGAAGGTAACAAGTGCATCTAACCTCTTGCAAAATCTTTATTTTATTCTTCTAAAAATCAACATGACTTGCTGTCATTCTAAATTTCTAACAAAAAAATCTCAAAGCATGTTTCAAAGCTTTAAAAGCTGCTCACAAGTTAAAGGGCCAACAACTTGAAGTTGGATATCATAGTATGCAAGGTTCTTGAGATATTTCTTAAGTGGGAATAGCCTGCAGATGGGTTTCAGCCTTATATTCTAGTTCCTAAACAGTTGATTTTATCAGCTTACAAATGGTGGGAAGAGATTTTTTAAATTGTAAAGCAATACCAAAAATTGATAAATCAGTCATTAATCTCATGTGATTCTGATATCAATTTTAATTTTCAAGTAAATGTACATAATTAAAATTATAATCCCATAAATGCTGCTATTTTTAATTTGAAGAAATATGTTTTTACAAAAAAATTAGTGTATTATTGTGATATAATTTACACAGTATACTATAATATAGCAGGATAATATAAGTTTCACTAATAATAATTGGAATGTACTATTATCAGAGCATATAGAAGACCAAATATGAATAACACAAAGTAAGGGGAGGAGATAAAAGATGTAGTATAGTTAATTATGTGAAAAATCATAACTGTATAATAAAGAGGTCAAAGTATTAATAAGCATTATGAATAAGTTTTACAGCACAAATATCTGTTAAAGGAACAAGTCACCAACCTCTTGCCAAACTAAGAATTTTGAAATATCTACCTATTACTTGAATATGATAATGTATTTTAACAATTTATTGTTCTATACAGTATATTTGACATAATATATTAAGAAAGTCTCTGGTAAGGCCTGCCTTTGTTTGACTGAAGAACAATTTACTTGTGTTTCTGACACCTTTTAACTAGACTTTACAGCAATTTCAGCAATCACAGAATTGATTATATATATCTTTTATCTAACAAAATTTAATATACTATATGCTAACCATATTATATTTTCAATGCATGATTTCTGGGATAAATTGATCAAATACCTTCATGTGGGGAACAATATGTATTGAAATTTTCAATTTAATTATAAGCTGCTGTCTGTAATCAGGCTATTTGGAGCAAACTTACAGGATTTTGAACATCATGCATATGAATTTCCATTTGGACCATATAATGCTCCTGCAACATTCTGATATACTATGGAAAAGTTCTTTATGGAATTAAGAAAAGTTCAGCTTATTAAAGAATAAAATATCATGTCAAGTTTTCACAAAGCCAAAGGATATGATGGAGTAGAATTGAATAAAGCAGCAGACAAACTTAAAAGGAGATGGAAAGCACAGATAGACATTTTAAAATAGATTTTTCTTTTAGCCACTCTTTGTATTCCTTGATCACTTAATGATATTATTATTTATTCTAAAAATATTTGAAAAACATTTACAATGTTTGACAGAAATAATGAATTTTAAAGATTACATAGTGTTTTGAATGGTGACTTATTGAAGATGCTACATGGATGTTGGCGTTCATGTCATCATATACACAATATTAAAATGCAATTACAAGAATTCTTCTGAGTCTGAAGAGAGCCAAGCTGAACATCATTATTATAATATTATACAAAAATTAAATTAAAAATTAAAATTAAATTTAGTTTAAGAAAAAAAAATTAGAGAAAATGAAATAAATATAAAAAAAAAATGAATTATAAGAAAAAGTTTGATATCTAATAAGAGTTTATTGTATATTAATTGATTAATTGTAAAGGACATACATGATATAAGTGTAAAAGATATACAAGAAGTACATATAACAACCACAAGAACTATTCTCCTCCTCCTTATATTTAATATATCTTCATTTATCTCTTAAAATCTCTCACTTTATTTATTTTGGTAATTTCTTATTTTTTTCTAATTTTGTTAACTTTTCACATCTTATAATTCAAATTCCCTTTAATGTTGTGGTAACTTTTAGATAATACTTTTAAGATGACTACTTGTTCTTATTTATTGGACCCTATATCAGTATATAAAATCCGAAAAAAATTATATGTGCACATGTGCACATAAGGTACTTTTTTTTTGTGCACAATCAAAAGAATTTTGTGCACAATAGTGCGCATTTTTACTATTCTTATTAATATATTTTTAAAAAAATTTTGTGCACAATAGTGCACATTAAATCTTAAAAATTGTGCACAAAAAAATTAAAATGTGCACATGTACACATTGTGCACATGAATTTTATACACTGCCCTATATTAAATTTACAAAATTTTCATATTATTTAACTTTTTCTTTATATTTCTGAATTAACTTCATTACTGAAGCCTGATAATTTTCTTTTATTACATTATTGTACTTTTACTCTTTAAATTTTATTATCATTCTAGTGTCTATTTTCATTTGAAGTGTGCAGCAAATTTATTTAATCCTTCCAAATACATCCATTTTACAAGAGATACTATCAAAAAAAAAAAAAAAAATTTCAATGACTTTTTCATCTAAAAAGCTGTACAAAATATGAAGTCATAAAAAAATGAACAAGAATAAGAAATACATGGTTATCAAAAAAAAAAAACAGTCCTGGTCAAAATAAGAATATGAAAAAGATATTCTAAAGAAAAACTTAAGATCTTAATTATGATCTTATTTCATTAACAAAATTAACAAAAAAATTAAATTATTTAAATTTAAATATAATCAAGTTTGGAATATAAGTTTATATACATAGTAAATAGTAGAATATTTAATATAACACTCAATTTTTTTTAAAAAATTTTAAAAAATCCATATAATTTTAATTCATAATATCATTATAAAATATTATTTGATTATTTGTTACAAAATTTACCAAAATTTACCACACTTTTTTTTTTATATTAGTCCATTAGTTGAAACAAGAAAATAATATTAGAATAATTAAATATTATTGTTGTTTATGATAATTGTTATTTTTTAAGTAAATAATCTATTCTTTATAATAAACTTACAATAAATTCGTGTAACTTGAAAAAAATTGATTAAGTTAATAAAGTTTATTCAAAATACGCAGGTTTCACTAATTTGGTTGAGTTATTTCTGAATATGGTAAAATATTATTTTGTTACATATTACATAATATTAGTTGGTCCTATATTATACTTCGGATTAAACTATACCCATAAGGGATGAAACAACCACGGTCATAGCTAGTCATGACAAGTCATGACCATGATAATCAGTCAGTCTTCCAGGCTTCTCATCAAACTGTTTGACCGATCAACTATCAAATTAAATTAATAAAAATTAATAGTCAAGATTATCAATCAAATGATCAATCTAGTTAGTCGAGATTACTGTCGTCATGACAGACCATGACTCTCTATATCATACAATTAATTTCTAATAGACTATTGTACGTACATTGTACAATTAATCAGGATCTGGAAAAGAAAATGAAACCTATTTTATGACATAATTTTTAATTATTCATACTTTGGATAGTTATAATAAACAAAATTAAGCCAAATCAAGTGAACAAAAGATTATTAATTTATTCATCTGTTGCATCTTTAAAAAGCAACATCTTAAAATATGCTTGAAGTATTTCTTTTTATTATTAATCTTGTAAATTACTTTAAAAAAAGAATAAAAATTAAAAGATTGTTGTAAAATGCAACTAGTCTAATGATATACCATCCAATATACCCTGAATTTAGTCCTTCTGACTCTTCTGGTTCAGATATAGATCCTCAAATGGCTTCCCTGAGACTATTGATGTTAATCAACAATATCGTATTGGTTCCTACTATTTTTTTGTTCCGTATATTATCAGCTTGAGTAATCTAAATAGAAATTGTAAATATAAATACTTACCATTTCCTTCTCTAATCTAATTTTCTTATTAACATGAGAGTGAACATTTTCCTATTAAGTAATAAAAAAATAAAAAAAATTAATCTTTTTCTAAGTTTGGAAATATAAAGAAACGAGATTAAATATAATATTTTCTTACCTCTTCATTTAAATCAAAATTTCGTTTGTTTGAAATAAATTTAGACTTAACAAAAGTTGGATAAAAATCACCAAATAAAGAAAAATTTCTTTTACTAATATTTTCCATGAACCAATTATCATCCTCAGGTTCACGTTCCTTATTAGCCCATAACATTTGAACTCGAGGATGTGAATAAAATTTTTTTGGTGGTTGATCATTCAATTGCTTATCTTGTCTAATTTTTGCTAAAATATCATTTTCTAACTTTTCTTTAATATATTTCGTTTTTTCAGCTTTTTTTCTTGCAGCTTTCTCTTTTTCATTCTTCTCTTTCAATTGTTTTTTAATTTTAATAAGTGCTTTATAAGCTACATGAAGTTTTGCTAAAATTTTTGTTGGCATTTGATCAGAAAATTCAATATTATCATTAAATTTTAATGTACAAAGATAAGAATTTAAATAATTATCATAATAAAATTTATATTTTGGAGGTTTTTTTAAATCTTTTTGATTAGCGAAATAAAATTTTTCCAAATTATATATTGGACCAGGACTTGATAATAAATAATTATAAGGATTTCTTGAAGAAGGAAAAGCCACATCAATAAAATCTTTAAGATTTTTCTTTAAATCTTGTCTTTTCATAGATAAAAATTCATCAGCAGAAGGTTTCTTTAAGAGTGAAGATGAATATTTAGAAAATTTTTGACGTTCCAAAATATCCACAGGTAAATGAACCATTACGGGAGCACCAAGAGATTCAAGAGTAAAATTTCGTTCACTATCCTAAAATAATTATTTAATAATTTTTTTATATCATTAATGATTAAGTCAAACTTTTTATAAAACATTTAAAACATTTTATGAAAAATAATACTTACAACTTCATCATCCTCAAATAAATATAAACTTTCGCAAAACTCGGAAGAAGACATATTCTTTATTATTAAGTTTAACAAGTGAAGTTATAATAAAAAAAATATATATATGTATTTTTTTTTTGTTGATGAAAGATTATGAGAGTGTGAAAGAGTAGAAAAAAAATTAGAAAAAGGTATATTATATAAATGAAATTATTATCGCCGCAGTAAGAATTACTCAATTAAAAAACTTATAAAAATGGATAATCAATGTGACACCAATATAGCTTATTAGTAATTATATTATCACTATACTATACAAATAAGATTTTAACATTAATATTTATTTATTGTTTTAACAATTATAAATATTATATTATTTTACAAACGTTACTAAAACAGTTTATTGAATATAAATCCATAAAAGCAAATTTGCGCCAAATTTGTTTTTATAGTTGGTTTTATTGATTTTATTGATAAGAATAAATTTTTTTTTTTAACGAGTAAGAAAAAATTGGTTCGACCGCAGTATTTATTAGAATAATTTGATTTGAAATCAAATTGTTCTCGTACGATATTAAATATATTATATCATGATATCATTTATTTAAGATTCTTTTATATAGTAAGTGTTACATGACATATCCAAATCACCTTATTTTTCTTTTGCGGCTATAAATAGTTAGATTTGATACTGTAAGTCTCTATATCTTGGGAATTTTCATAATATAGTTATCATTAAAGGATCTGATTTAAAAAAGAAAAATGATATCCTTTCTTACATGTATAATATAGAATAAACTGTTTTTTGACAAATAAAGATACTTTTTTATTCTCGATTGAAATAAGAATCCAATATTACTTCAAGTTACAAACTTTTTTTTTTGAAAATATCAAATTTCAAAAGTTTTATTTTAAGCGAGGAAGACAAGGTTATTTATAAATAACTGGGTTAGTGGGCTGGGCTTAACGTCACACTAATAATCATGTGAAGCTAAATTTGTTAATGGTTGAAACAAATTATCAAATATATAAAACAACAATATTAGAGATGATAGTTACGAAATTTCAATTTCATTTATATATATTATTATCTAAAAAGAGATCGATAGCACCAAATACTGTATATACTGTAGCTAATATGTTTCTTATTTTACGTATTAAGTATAATATCACGCTTACGAGCTTATTCAATACTCCGTCCAACATATATTGTGTTTAAATTACAAACGACGTTAAAAATTCTTTAAAAGACAATTTTCCATTACTTTAAGGAACTAGTTCATACTCACTTTAACCAATTTTTTAAAATTTTAATTATTTAATAATATTTATTATACACTAAAGAAATTTTAATTTTAATCATTAAAAAATTAAGCAATTAATAATTTCATGAATTTCTAATATATTTCCACAAGTTTTATTGTTAATAAATAATCAACAATCAATATTAACTGAAATATAAGGATTCGTAACTATTTACGACTGTTACTTATTTTAATTTATAGTTAGCTTACTCTTAAAATTACACCGTCATTTATGGACAGTTCTTATCCTTGTATGGTGTCGTTAAATTGTTGGTGAAAAGTAAATAAATAGCGTCCAAGATCTAAAATAATCTAAGTTAATTAGATAAATTCTATAAATAACTTGTTAAAATTACTTTTCTACTTATTTTCCTATTTAGAATATAAAAAATTTAATTTATTGAAGTAAAAAAAAAAAATTTATAAATACGGTAATAAATATTTTCATATTTTATTGCATCAGCATGGTTTTAGTGTGTTATCCAGTGTAAAATAAAATTGATTTCGAATAAAAAAAAAAATGCTTATTTTAATTACAAAATATTTTGCAAGTAAAACTCATTGAGGCGTACAAACTATTTATGATATAACCTATTTTGAGTTTTAAGCTATATAATTTTATTATAGTTTATTTACTTATAAAAGAGCATGTTGTGATTTCTTCTTAAAAAAATATCATTTGCATTTTGCAATATCAGATGCATGAGATTTATATATCATAATTAATAATTATATCTTTCACTATTAATATAGGTTTGGGCGTTCATTATATCTTCACCTTTTTACCAATTACATCATCTTGAAATTGGTGATCTCTCTATTACAAAAAAACTTCAGCTAAAAAAGAACTTGGAACTAAAATTAATTATTTTACAATCTTTATATTAAAAAAAATTATCTCTTTATACTGAATTATTAATAATTGGACGAAAATAACAAATGAATCATTAAATTTCAAAACTTGAATAATATAGATAATATTATTATCTTAAAAAGATATGCTTCAAAGAGACATAATTTTTATTTCAAATTTTTAAAATATTTAATTTATTAAATTACACTTGTTATTTTTTAATAATATATAGTAATAATTCTTAAAAAAAATATTTTTGATTTTCAAGAGCAGCACCGAAAAATTCCGATATTCCGTATTACCGTGATACAACTAATTTGATCGTCAATTTAATAATACCTTTTTTATCCTCATTGATAATATAAATTAACGCCGATTTTTTTAAACTTGAAATTCTCTTTTACAAATATTAAAATATTTCCAAATATAAAATATACTGTAATAATGAATATAAATAATGAAGTTCAAATAGAATCTGAATTTAATAAATTAAATTTTTCTGACAATGATTCAAATTCAGTATATATTGATCATAAAAATTGGGATCTGTGGTGTAAAGAAAGTGTTCCTCGTTGTTTGATTGAAGGATGGACTAGTGGGAATAATGATGTTGACGAATTTATCAAGGATACAATTTATAACGCAAAAAATAATAAATTTCTTGAATGGGTACCATTTGATAGATTTGAAGATGTAAAGCAAATTGGTGAAGGTGGATTTGCCAAAGTATACTCTGCAAAATGGATTGATGGCAAAACAAATAAAAGACAAGATGATGGAAGTTGGAAAAATAAAGAACCCAACCCTATAAAAGTAGCTTTGAAAAGATTGAATGGATCGCAAAATATTTCGGCTGAATATTTAAATGAGGTATATTTTTTTACATATGTAGTTTTTAAAATTAATTCTTAGTAATAATAATTAATTATTTTAAATTTGAATTCGTATAACAGCTCAAAATACATTGGAGGTTATACAATTTAGACGATCTTTCATTGAAATTTTATGGTATAACCAAAGATCCACAAACAAAAGAACTTATGATGATTACACAATTAGCAGAACAAGGAAATTTGAGATGTATTCTTTCATGTAAATTTAATAATATTTTTTGGGAAGAAAAATTAAGTTTATTGCTTAATATAGCTATCGATCTTAAAAATTTACATTATTTAGGATATTTTCATAAAGATTTTCATAGTGGAAATATACTACGGGATGGTGCTACTTATATTTCAGATTTTGGATTATCTGGACCATCAAATGAACAAAAATTAGGTAATAAAATATGCGGTGTATTACCATATATTGCTCCAGAAGTTTTGAATGGTGAACCATATACATTATCTTCTGATATCTATAGTTTTGGTGTAATTATGACAGAATTATCATCTGGAAAACCTCCTTTTTATAAAAGAAAACATGATTTAAGCTTAACATTAGAAATATGTAATGGAATCAGACCTGAATTTGGCAAGGGAACTCCTGAAATTTATAAGAAATTAGCTTATAGATGTATGAATGCTAATCCTGATCAAAGACCAACATCCACTGAATTATATGTCATATTACATTTTTGGAATGATTCTTGCAGTGAAATTGTCCAGAAAGTAGTAAAACTTGATTATAAAGGAAAGGAAATTAAGGCTATATTTGAAAAGGCTGATAAAGAGATACCAAATATTTCAACTTCATACGAAAAAAATCCTGATGCAATATACACTAGTAGAGTATTTACATTTAATAATTTGCCAAAACCCATCAATTCATCTATTATTACTTCATACCTTGATGAAGATAGTAAAGGTAATGTGTTTAAATTATTACTATTATGATTTGAGTAGATCCACAACTAACAATATTTTATTATTTAATAGATTGTCAAGATTCTAAATTATTTGATTTAGAAATTTCTACCTGATTATAAACAAAATAAAACATATTTATTATGTTTATTACAAATAATTTATATATATTTATACTAAATTTTGTTCATTTAATTATAGTTGAACCAAATATTTCGATATTTATGGAATTTCAATTTTTTGTCTCTTATATGTTTGTATTTTTTTTATGAAATATATTATTCATTGTTTATTTTATTAAATTATTATATATTATATGTACTGTATATCATACTAAATCATTACTATAAATAACAATTTAATAACTTATGCAATAAAATTATAAATTCTTGCAGACTTTAAAATTGAGCGTTAATTATATTAGTAAATTCTAAATTTACATAATGGATTTATAAAAAAATTAATTCGTCGTTCTATTACTTTATTATAATACTCAAAGGAAAAAAAGAAAATAAATCTATAATTTACGTTGTTTAATTCAATGACAACGGTATTTTTACAGTAACTATAAAACTTTTAATTCCGAATTATGACGAAGTATGATGAAAACAAGTTAGCTATAATGAGTATAATTCATAAATAAAAACTTACAAGTATTTTGAATACTTGCAAAAGAATTGATTTTTATTGTTTTTCATTTCTATTATTTTAATTTCAGATCTAGTATTTAGGATAATTTATCTGAATTCTTGCTTTATTAGAAATGTTTTAGCTGTTTTATCATTGGCAATTACTCAGATAGAAGTATGATTCACTTCAACATATAATATTAATTTCAATAGTAAAATAATTTTCACACAGAATTATCTTTTTGCAGTTAAATAATATATTATTAATTATATCATTTTAATAACGAATATTCAGTGTTATTTTTATTGTCAAAATTGCATCGAAATACATTAATTAATAATATGCCATTTTTTGCGTAGTTTTTCAATTTGTTCCATTTGCATTAGCCTTTAATTTCCATTTATTTTAGAAGTTATGTATAATTTTTGAAAAAAAAAGAATCTTGCACCTACTATTTTTTTTACATTTGTAAATTGAAATATTTAAGTAGTTTATCATACCTGATATATATTGAATATTAGATCATAAATAATTACTAAGATTGATATCACACGCATGTCATTAAATTTGCACCATATTACCGTGTATTAATTGTATCATGTCATTTAATATATAAAAATTTTGAAGGAATCGAATGAGATTATGTATTTAAAGATATTCTATACGGACGTCACACGTTAATCACCAACCTTTCATAAAAAAAATGTGATGAGAAAATTTAAAGGGCATTTTAATTCCCGAGCTAAGTTAACTTGATAAAATTATTAATAATGACATTATAATTACTGTGAAATATATATAATTACAATTCAAATAAAAAGATAGTTATTAATATTAATATTCATTAAATATTGATACTCACTAAATTACACCTCGTATCTTTTATATTTCATTATATCGATTTATTAAATTGATTTAGCAAATAAATTATTATTTTTTTTTTAATTACACTTCTTACTATTTTTAAAAAGTGTTATTGTCAATTTATTTGATTTATAGCACTTATAATTCATCAGAAATGGTTTTTAAATAACTTACCATATGATTTAATATTTGTATTATTCTGAAAAATTCATAATGAATAACGTTAAAAATACATCCCTTCCATAATAATTCTTACAATGTAAAAGACAATGATTAATCAAATCTTACAAATATTAGATAATAAGAGAGAAATTTATATTTTTTAAAGAAGAATGAATTCTAAGTTAAAAGTTTAAATTCAATTTACATTTTTAAAAATTCGGACGTGAAAAGTAAATTTCATAACTGTTTTTTTTTGTTAACTTAAATTATTTATATTTTTGTCTTTTTTATACTTTTTGCTTATTAGGATTATCAGGATTGAGTAACATTAGTTTAATTATTCGAAGTATAACAATTTATACTAAGGTGATACAATATGTCTCCGTTGTCCGATTCTTGTTGGGCTTATGATGGTCACCATTTCCTAGTATAATAAATAACTTTAAATTGCGGTATCTTAATTTAGTAATATTTTAAGAGAGAAATCTCAAATAACTTAATTTAAAATATTATTCATTTCTAATCTTTTTACATAAGTTTTGATCAAATGGTGGAAAGTAATTATTTAAAAAAATAAAATTTATATATAATATATTTAATTCTTAAAGGTTTTGACTATGATTATTGTAAAACTAAGTAGCATCTTAGATTCAATCTGGTATAATAAACATTTTTGTTTTTCTAAAATCACGCAATTCTTAATGAAACCTATTGCTTGTTTTTAAAAAAAAAGGTTATTCGCGGATCGATCGTGGTCACCCATTTTGTATTACAACTTTCTGAACTACCATGATATAAAGCATCAATTATCTTTAAATAGAGTATTTATCGTTTAGTTGACCATGATATAAAACTCGGTTAATATACAATATAGAACTCCCAATTGTCAAAATAGATGTCACAAACACTATAAATACTCAAGACCATTCCAATCCATCAGATTAAATATCAAATTAATTAAAATATTTTAAAAATAATAAAGTGGTATAAATTAAAAAAAAAAAATGTAAAATTTTAAGAGTATATTAATTTACAAATTTTTTCTTTTCCTATTTATTAGAACTAGTTGAGCAAAAGGTGTTATTAGCAAACGGGAAAATCTCAAAGGTAAATCTTAATTATTCTATAAAGAAAAAAAAATTTTTTTATTTATTTTATTTCCAAATAACAATGAGTAAAGTGCATAGAATTATTTACGGCGAAAAAAAATTTATCGAATGAATGAAAAAAGAAAAGAAGCGAAAATACGAAACCAAATTAAATATCTGTCTGATTGTACTACGTACAGTACATTTCTGTTATATTTTTTGTTATGAATAATTACGTCAATTTTCTACGCCTCTCGATTTAAATATTGTAGTACAGAATTTTTACTGTGTAACGATCATCCATTAAAATCATATAAATAAGGTGAAGCTCAAACTTTTAATTTTTGTCGACTTTTTACAAAAATGTCTTCAAAATTTTTGACTGAATTATCCGACGATTATAAAAATCTTTTTGAGTCAGAATTTGGATATGACGTTATCATTTATGCAGGAGAAGAACCAAACATTAAAGAAATCCATGCTCATTCAAATATTTTATGTATAAGATCTCAATATTTTCGTTCTGCATTTTCTAATGAACGGGCCGAAAAAAAGGATGGAAAATTTATCTTTAAGAAACCAAATATTTCACCACATTTATTGGACATCATTCTAAGGTAATTATAATACAACTTAAAAAAAATAATATTTTTGATTTAAAAGATTTAAAATAATAAGATTATCTCTAATAATTATTCTATTCTTAGATTTATTTATTATGGAAATATTGAATTGAATAATTTACAAGGTACAGATGTATTGAAATTATTGATAGCTGTAGATGAACTTAATATTCAATCATTGATTACTTTTATTCAAGAATTTTTAATTAAGCATCAAACTGAATTTTTAAATCAAAACCCATCCGGTGTTCTTGAAACTGTTTATTATCATGAAGCGTTTACAGATTTATGGGATTTTTTTCTTGAAGAAATTTGTAAAGAACCCAAGATATTATTTAATTCTAATAATTTTGTTAATTTAAAGGCTCCTTTATTGGAATTATTGTTAAAAAGAGATGATTTGGATATTGAAGAAGTTGAAATTTGGGAGAATTTATTGAGGTGGTGTTTTAATCAACAAAATGTTGAGAATGACCCAAAAAAATGGAATAAAGATGATATTATTAAAATTGAGCGATCATTACATAAATATGTTCCATTAATTAGATTTTATGATATTGAACCTGCAGATTTCTTTTACAAGGTTTATCGTTATAAAGATGTTTTACCACAAGATTTAATTAATGATCTTTTAGAATTTCATATAGTTCCTAATTTGAAACCTAAAACTAATGTAGCACCATCAAGAAGATTAGATTTAAAAGTTGAATCAACATTAATTGAACCTAAACACATCACACTTTTCGCTTCATGGGTTGATAAAAAGGATTCTTCAGATTATTATAATTTAAAAAATAATCCTTACTATTTTAAATTATTACATAGTTCAAATCAAGGTGGTTTTAGTACTGAATCATTTCATAATAATTGTGATAATAAAGGAGCTACTATTTGGGTGGCAAAAATTCAAGGTTCAACACAGTTAATTGGAGGATATAATCCACTTGATTGGGAAGGAAATAATTGGAAAACAACTTCTGATAGTTTCATATTTAATTTTATCGATATAAAAAATAATTCTACAGTAAAATTAGGTTATGTTAATCAGAAACTTTTTGCTGTTTATTGTGGTAATGAATATGGACCTAAAATGGGTTATCTAAATAGTTATAGTTCGAAAAATTGGACTAATAATAATAATAATAATAATGGAAGTCATATCTATCCTAATATAGGTATTCCAGTCAAATTTACAGTAGAAAATTACGAAGTATTTCAAGTAGTCAAAAAAAAAAAAAAATAATAATTAAATAAATTAGCTTTAATAGTTCAATAGCAAATTTTTTTTAATTCACTGAAAATTATTTAATATGATTAGTTATTATTTCATTTCAGTATAAAACTTTTATTATTATATTAGTTAGTAAGAAGGTTATGAATGATATGGCTATGAAAAAGAAATTAAAAAAAAAAATATCAATGTTTTTATGTCTAAATAAATTTAATTTTTTCTAGTCAGTTACATGTAGTAGTGCAGACATTTGAAGTTTATGGTAACATTAACTTTTTTAGTGTCAACGTCAGTGGCGCCATATTGCCATGTGTCTTCGTAATATCAAATTTACCTTTTGAATTTTGACGCTTGGTACAATAACGATAAAAAAGCAGAAATTCCGGTAACATCTCTTACTCATTAGAAACAAATGGTAATAATATGGATTTAATTTAGTTAATAATGTTTTAAATAGATTAGAAGAGTAAGTCAAAGGAGACAAATATACTGTTAATTAAAGAAGTAGTAATCGCAAAAAAAGGAAAATGGATAAAAAAAAGACTATTTTAATACGCAAGAATGACGTAACACAATTTGACGCAACTTGTGATACATCACTAACAAATGTACAGGTGTGAAGATCTCTCATATGAGCTACTGAATGAATACAAGGCAGTCATCTCAGTGCTCTCCACAAAGTTCTACACCCTAGTTACATGAATAAAAAATGTACTTTCAAATATTTTTGCTTTGCAATATCTAAAGAACGGCTGAGAGAAAGATGGAATTTTTATTTATTTATTTTGATCTAGAGTAGTAACACAGAAGTACATCCAAAAAAATTTTTAACAATAGTTTAAAAGACGACAAAATTACAGTGATTTCGCCCATACGGGCCTACTCACGATTGGGTACTATTTAAAGCTGGAGAACTACGCTAAAACCCAAATGAAATAAAAAAAAATAAAACGAAAAGAAATAACAAACTGGGGCCTGGAATATGACAGCAAAAAATGCGGATGGAAAAAAGCGGGAGCTAAAAAAAACCAAAGGACGCCGAAAAAAAAATAAAAAAGCAATTAACTAAAAAAAACAAAATCATCATCCTACAAAAACCCTAAACGCTCCTAAAACACCAAATAAAACTGCCTTGAATCCTACAAAAAGAAAGGCGCCACGTGGTTAATCAAAATTATAATGAAACGTTGAAGCCGCCTTCTCTATGCTATATTAGGATTTGTAACCCGATCATTAAACCAGAAGATTCAGGAGTTTAAGAAGCAAAGAACGTGTATCATCAGTCTTTTGTTGAGTTTTGGATTTATCACGCAAACGAGTCGAAGACTTGAGCTTATTGCTCAAATTCTACTCTTTAATTGGCGGCGAGTTTTTTTTTCTGTCTTTATCAGACTTACGAGGTGATTTGGTGGGAGGTGCTGATGCGGTCGGCTTCCAATGATGCTTGGCCTCTAAACAACGTAGGTCTTCAGAAAAGATGGAAAGCTTATTTTAGGAACTAAATGTTTCACAATGTTAATATTATTCGCAAGTAATAAAATTCTAATAGCCGTCTCGTAAAATCAGCTTTCAAACCAATAATTAAATTGGATTAGATTAATTAATTGTCTTCTGCAATTTTTTACTTACTGTATTATTATTCCGTAGGACTATATGTTTGTCGACCCGCCCGCTTGAAAATCGAATTGATCCATAATTGGTTCCTTTCATTACTATCATTACCATCTAAATCAGTAATTTTATGTAACGCGCTAATAACGCGTACCCCCTATTATGTAGGCATGTTCTGATTATGATTTTTTTTTGTGAAAATGGCCGGGGTCTTTTGTATCTTTGTACTCAAGAGTTTGGAATCGATTAAGACGGTTAATCGAATATAGGGTATCTCAAAAATCGGGTAATCGATTAAAATTGAAATTATCAAACCATAATTCTGGTCAAATTATCTAATGCGGCCCAGAGCTGTGAATCTTTGGTCACGTGTTCTCCGGACTTGGACGAATTTGTATTAATTTTTTAATGACAATAATAATAAATAGGACTTTTCTATGACTAAATGTATGATCAAGAACAATTTGGTGCAATCTACGGTCAAAAAAAAAGAAGATTTTTCAATATTTTTAATATTAATCGATTATTAATCGATTAGGGCCCTTGGTTAATCGATTATTAATCGGTTAAGTTTTTTTGGTCGGTTCCAACCTCTACTTTTTAGAAACACCGATTTTCATCAGGCCCAAGGTAAAACGAGAATTTAGAAAAGTTTTTTTTTAATTAAGAAATGTTTAAAAGCATTTCTTTTCTTGTGAAAAAATTATAAATTTACATATTTTTATTGGCTGCCAGAGCGCAAATTATTTAACCTTTAATAATGTGACTTTATTGACTTTTGTACTATTGCTATTGGCGATATTGTTTTTTATTTTACGAACAATTTCTAATAGTTTGTTTTTTACTTTTTTTACTTTTTTACGGCTCGGTTCTTTGGGCATTTAGACGTATGGGAATATGGTAGGAAATTTTTTCTTAAATGTTTATTGTATTTTAATGAAACGTTTCTAACGTTTCAGATTTCAATTTTTCTTTTCTTTAGATGTCCGAGTCTCTGGGCGCGTGGAAGTTTGGTGGGGATCACTATTTTTAAATTATTTCTTTTGGAAATTCAGTATGGAATGTTTTTGAATAGGTATTTCTTTAATGAAATGAATATTACCGTTTCGTTTTTATCTTATTTAGATGATTTCTTCAAATATCTATGAACATAAATTTCGGTAAGAGTGAAAAGTAATTATAAACTTTTTCTTCAGCGAAACGTTTTTTAACGTTTCCATTTTTATCTTTTTTGAATGCAGCTTATTCTTCAGATCTGGGCGCATGCAATATCTTCAATTTTCTCTTTTTTTAGGTAACCGGATCTTGGACGATTATATTTTTCTTATTGAACATTCTACTAACGTTTTAATTTTTCACTTTTTTTTTAGGAGACCGCATTTTGGGACAGTGAATTTTGGTGGATATCAGAGTTTTTCTTTGATTGTTTTTATTTAACGAAATGTCTTACTAACATTTTGATTTTTCACTTTTTTAGTTAATTATGAGCTTCGGACTCAACAACAGTTCCCATAACCGTTATTGTTTCTTTAGACTAACGATAGAAATTTCAATTATTTATGCAATAACTGATATTGATAAGTGTGTATGTATCAGAACGTATTGCAACAAATTTATTCCGACAGAAAGGACTAAATATGCGAATTATCTTGGCTTTAATTATTAAGTATGGCTGCGATTTGCAAAATACGTCATGAATTGTTTAGAAATTATTTAATAGTTATCAAAGGATTACTTTACTATATTCAATTTTATTAAGCTATATTTATTGATAATTTCACATTACTATTTTGTCAATAAAGATTTCAAAATTCGATTTATCTGTTAAGTTGTTAATTGTAATTTCTATTTATTCAGTTGAACCATTTATGAATGTTCACTTTGTCTTATTATGGCTATTTCCTTAGATTATGATGTAATTTGTAAAAAAATCTGCCTTTTTAGTAATATTGGATTAAAGTTGAATGAATAAAAAATTCACTTTATCTCGCATACGGCCGAGTGTTAGCCGCAGATTTACTGTGATTGCGGATAACTTCGTGACGAACCATAGCATAAATATGTGGAAAAAAAATATTTATACTGTATTCCCGTATTGATACAATCGAAAATCGTTTTTTTTTTTCATTTTTATATTTAATTCAATGATCAATGATTGATTTATTATGGTATAAATGTTCATTCATCATTCATTTAATTTCCATTTTGATATTTAAACCAATAATCAACGACGATTATTGACCATTGTGAATTTGTGATACAAACGTTCATTAATTTATTAAATTCATTATTTGATTAACTTCAGCCAATCAATAGAACCTTCCTAATTATATAAATCAACTTCATTAGTGAAATCTTCTCATTTTATCCGTTTTCCAATTTACAGTATTGAATATTGTGCCAAAATTGCTGTGTAATAAGCTTAATAAACCTAGATGTAAAAAAAATGAATTTTCCATTTAATAAACGACTTATCCCTCACAAATATTGTTATTATTATAATAATTAATTGTTTGGGAAAAAAATGGATTATTATCCAGTGAAAATAATGAAATTGATAAATTCATTAAGGAAACAATTGACGAAAATAATTTTAATTATTACTACTACGATTATTACAACCATCCAGTATTTCTTTAATGAGTATTTAAAGATATAAAACAAATTGGCGAAGGTGGATTTGCAAAAGTATATTCTGCAACATGGATTGATGGCTGGTAAAATAAGATATGCTAAACAAGATGATGGAAAATGGGTTCTGAACCTATAAAAGTTGCTTAAAAGGATCACGGAATATGTCACTTGAATATTTAAATGAGATATTTCAGTCTACAGTTTATTTTATAATTACTTTACATAATTTATTATTTTTGAATAATAGCTTAAAATAAATTGGAGTTTATGCTCGAAGGATACTACTTATTTAAAATTTTATGGATTAATTAAAGATGCTAAAAGCCTAAAACTAAAGAATTTATGATGATTATGAAACTTGCAGATCAAGGAAATTTAAGAAATGTTCTTTCAAAAAATTTTAAAAATATTTTATGGAAGGATAAATTATATATTTTAAATATAATACGAGATCTTAAAAATTTACATAAACTAGGATATATTCATAAAGATTTTCATAGTGGAAACATATTACAAACTTGTAATTCAAATAATAAAAAAATATTTCTTTTGTTTCAGATTTTGGATTATCTAGACAAATCAATGAAAAAAATTCAGATAATTAAATATATGGAGTATTGTCATATATTGCTCAAATGGTGAGCCATTTTTACCATCTTCTGATATTAAAGACCTTTTTATGAAAGAAAGCATGGTTTGAGTTTAGCATTAGGAATATGCGAACCAGAATTTGGAAAAGGAACCCCTGAAATTTATAAAAAATTATTATGATGAATGAATACGACAAAGATTAACAACTAATTAATTACGTACTACGTTATATTATTGTATTTTTGATACTGAAGATTTTCAAGAACGATTAGAACATTTTGCATTTACGTGATTAGTATTTATTTATATTTGATTTAACATAATGTTGTTTAAATCTTTCTACTTGTATATTGATTTTTATTTATAATAAAAATAAATATATAAATACGTTTTAACGCAAAAAGTGTGCTGTCCACTACTTTATCCTTTTAATGTGATCTTACAATGTTGGGCCTGCAGGTTTCCTTATCTGTTATCGTTAAAAAAAAAAAGACGTTTTCTTATTTCATAATCTTTTAAAATTCTAATTTGCTGAGAAATAGAACTTAAAATCTGATTGTTTTACCATTTGCTTCATAAACATTCTATACATTATAAATGCGCACATACTGATCTAGAAGATTTCAATTCTGTCTAACGAAAGTGGGGATATAATGCTTTAATATTTGAAAGCTATCGTTGGTAGGACACGCGATGATTAAAGGCTTCGTGCTTCGTAAACCATGATTTTCTTGACAAATGCCAAAATATTTAACGCTAACATTCTGAAAATTTATAGTTTAGATTTATACAAATAATGGTTCAAATTATATTACTAACAAAAATAATAACTATATTACCTTTTAAATGTGATAAAACGAAGCACCGGGATTCTTAAAATTCTTAAATTAATTCTAAATTCTCGCACAAATCTCTAGGACAATATTGTGAGTTGAGTTTTTTAGAAGTTCATATTAAGGAATTCACACTTTTTAAATTAAATTTTTGGGTGATTAAGAATTTTTTAAGAGATTTAACTATTAATAATATTTAACACATCTAATTTATTTAATTGAGAATCATGTTCTATCGATTCTACATATAAGTATTAATTAATTTTAATTTTCAATTAGCAATAATAGTTTTAATAAATTATACACTAAATAATAAAATCCTTTAAACACAATACCTTGGTAGTTATCATCATCTAAGTATGAAAGAATAATGGACGAATTTATTGGTTTTGGTAAGCTATTAAATGTAAATGCTCTACTAGTGTAAATAGCATCAGAATTATTTTTATATAAAGTTGAAATATTTTTTATTTCTTCATCAGCTTTTTTAAATTTAAGCTTAATTTCTTCTATTTCATATCCAAACTTTTCTTGAAAATCATCTTCAGAGTATGGAAAATTCTCAATTTCAAATATACAATAGTACAAATAATATAATAATGTATGTAATTCATTAGCTGTTGGCCTTTGTTTTGGATTTGCACTCATACATCTATAAGCTAATTTCTTATAAATTTCAGGGGTTCCTTTTCCAAATTCTGGTCTGAATCCATTACATATTTCTAATGCTAAATTCAAACTATGTTTTCTTTCATAAAAAGGTGGTCTTCCAGATGATAATTCAGCCATAACTACACCAAAACTATAAATATCGGAAGATGGTGTATATGGCTCACCATTTAAAACTTCTGGAGCAATATATGATAATACTCCATATATTATATTATTTGAATTTTTTTCATTGATTGGTCTAGATAATCCAAAATCTGAAACATACGAAATATTTGTTTTATTATTTGAATTACAAGTTTGTAATATGTTTCCACTATGAAAATCTTTATGAATATATCCTAGTTTATGTAAATTTTTAAGATCTCTTAATATATTATTTAAAATATATAATTTATCCTTCCATAAAATATTTTTAAAATTTTTTGAAAGAACATTTCTTAAACTTCCTTGATCTGCGAGTTCCATAATCATCATAAATTCTTTAGTTTTTGAATCTTTAGTTAATCCATAAAATTTTAAATAAGTAGTATCCTTCGAGCATAAACTCCAATATATTTTAAGCTATTATTCAAAAATAAGAAATTTTAATTAATTGATAAATTTACAATATATATGTTGTGCGACATGTCGATTTGCGTCAGCTTCAAAGTATGACGGCTGGTCAAGTAATGCTGGCCAACAACTTAAGGCATTATAATATTGGGCAATATTGGGCCGATAATGTAAGCCGGAGTCATCTGACGCAAATCGGCATCTGACGCACAAACATATTTAAATATAAAATAACATGTAAACTGAAATACCTCATTTAAATATTCTGGTGGCATATTATGTGATCCTTTTATTCTTTTCAAAGCAATTTTCATAGGTTCAGAACCTATTTTTTTCCATTTTCCATCATCTTGTTTAGCATATCTTTTTTTACCATCAATCCAAGTTGCAGAATATACTTTTGCAAATCCACCTTCACCAATTTGTTTTACGTTTTCAAATCTCTCAAATGGTACCCATTCAAGAAATAATGGATGATTGTAATAATTGTAATTATAATAATTACAATTATTTTCGTCGATCGTTTCCTTAATGAATTTATCAATTTCTTCATTTCCACTGGATAATTCATTTTTTTCCAAACGATTATTAGGGGACTCCATCTGGGTTTATTATTTTTACACAAGCAAACCTGGTACCGATTTTTTGACAAAACAGCGAATAAAGATTTGGATATTGGGATTTGAATCTGAAGCTGATCATCAGAGAATTCCTATAATGTATTGAAAATTTAGAAAAATTTTCATTACATTATTATGGGGACTCTATATATCAAGAAAGACCTGCCCGATTATACTCCAAAAAAGGAAGGATCTACAGTACACATTGCATCATTTGATAATGATATTTGTATTACAAATACATCATATTTGTGGAGAAAAATTTCCGAATAATTCTTATTTGGTCAAATTCATTAAATTCTTAAAAATCCTATTGATTTTATCAAATAAATAAAAGTAATTTAAAATGGGACATTTAAAAAGGAAATCATATGAAGAAGTCTTAAATAATGTTCGATCACTTTGTAACAATGACGTAAATTACCTTTTTTTTTTTCTTTTTTCAAGTATAATATACAGTACGCAATGAAATCTACGCTATTATTTGTTTTGTAATAATAATCTTGCTTTTAACACCATTAAAATAAAAAAAATGTGTAAGAGTAAATGAGATTTTGATCAGAACTAATCAAACCCCTTAAATTTTCAAAATAGATTTTATTTAATTTTTCCTATTCATGTAATTATTCTTATGTAATATATTATGTAATATGTTAACAAAAACAAAATAATGAAAAACGTTTATTTCAGCCCAATCATATTATTAAAGTGCTAATCCAATAAAAAAAAAAATCTTCATTATCAAAGGAATATCAGATTCTGGAACATTTTTCGTCTTTCTGAAAGGAAGATGGAACCCTGAAATATATATGGTATGTAAGGTAAGGTGCATAATTGCTTTATCGTCATAAATGTTTTACGAGGTTAAGTTTTGAGTGATTTTTGCTTATTTTCAACGGTTTTTTCATGAGTTTAAATTGCAATTTAAAAATAATATTTGCATAAAATTCAATGAGATGAGTTATTCGAATAACTTTGTCAATTAAATGATGTGTGACCTGTAAAATAAAGCATGCATAATATCGTCGTAAAATTATTTTTTAATTAAAAAATTAAATTTTATTTGATATCTCAAAGTTTTTTATTTCTCAGAGTAAATAAGTTCCAATATTGATTATAAAGAAACTATATAATGAATTCAAAAGTAATACAAATATAAAACTGTAAACCAAGCTACCTGAAAGGATAACTTTACCAGGTGTTTTATGTACCATTATAAAAATTAAGATTTGTTGGTAAATAACACGTGACTTCAATCACGTGCAGCAATCAAACTTCGTCAAGAAATAAGTTTAACATTTGTGAGTCAAAGGAGTAGTATTTAAATGACTCATAATTTATTGTAACTTAAAAAAGTTTGAAGAAACAGAAGGATGAGATATGGTTCAAAAATCTGATGCAAATCGACTAAAAATAGAATACCGCAATATATGATATAGGTCAATTTAGTGCTTCGATCCGTGTACGGATTGATCCGGATTGATCCGGATTAAATCAAAAATCCGGATGAAATCTGCGGTTTGAACCGGATTTCGTCGGATCCATCCGGATTGCCAGTTTTCGGATAACTTAAAATATTTCCGAAACCAATGATCAGAATTTTACAATTTAAGGCATGTTTGATAGTGCTTGACGTTGCGCATTTAATGGTAGGACTGGATTTTTGTAATGATTTTTTTTTATCCGGATTTTCGTTTAATAACAGTTTTCATCCGGATTAAATTGTTATTCAATCCGGATGACGGATTTCATCCGGATCGAAGCACTAGGTCAATTTACTAAGTAAAAATTGGGTAATATTGACAAGTAGCTTGACTAAAAATTTATTAGAGAAGGTAAGGCTACACAAATTCGATTTTTCGGTTCACTTCACCTGGCCGGGTCACTTTTTCGAATTTCAATAAAAAAAAGTTTATACTGTATATAAAAATGTTTATCACGTGATCAGAACGTAATTTTATTGGCAGGTAATTTTATCACGTGGCCGAGAACTTCTGGAGCGAAAATAAATTCTTTAATTGCCCTCCCCTTTAAAAGTCAACCAATCAGATGTCACAATTTAATATATAAACTTTTTTTATTACTAAACAATAAACCCGGGTCCCCGGGTTGATTTTAAATTTCAATGTTACGTGAACCGAAAAATTGAATTTGTGTGGCCTAATAACAGCTTCTAGGCATATGGTTATAATGTATTTTTGCAATTATGGATACAAAAAATTTCTCTTATTATAATATTAACGTTTAAAATAAGGGAAAAAAAAATAATTTTAATCTGATCAAATCTTATACAAGTTTGTTATGTAAAACGTGAAAAAAAGAAGCCCACAAAATTTGAAGGATTTTAAAACGTTAAAGGTTGAGAGATGGGAAATAATTACCTGATAAAGTTATAAATGAGTTAATAAAATCGAGATGTGAGAAAATTATCTCATGCTATTGCACTCGCCGATATGCCAAGTAAAGTCACGTGAAATTTTTCCAAAAAATTTTGCTCACCACAGTAGCTTTAGAATCCCCATTTTTAAAGCCTTTAAAAAAAATTACATAAACGACTTTATTCTCTTATAATAAATTTAATTGGAATCGTAGGGTTGGACTATTTATCCGGGAATAATAGATAAAACTAGTACGCATAATTAAATAAAAATTTATAACGTATTAATCAAAAAAAAAAAAAAAAAAAAAAAAAAAAAAAAAAAATAAAAAAAAAATTTTTAAAAAAAAAAAAAAAAAAAAAAAAAAAAAAAAAATTATTAATAAAGATAAGTTTTATTACTCAATTCATTGCTAACATATATAATAAAAATCTGTAATGAATAGATAGTAAAATTGGTCAATTTGTAGAAAGAAAGGAAATAAATAAATATTATTATTAATGATTAATCGATTTTTAATTCCACTATATTTTGTTATCTGCATGTCTTTGTATTTTGTCTTGATTTGTTAAATGATTTAAAGTTATTTAAATTGTTACACCTGTGGACAATTATTTGTGATACACATTATAAACA
Organism: Oehlia diaphana; assembly: GCA_003833135.1. NCBI lineage: Eukaryota > Fungi > Glomeromycota > Glomeromycetes > Glomerales > Glomeraceae > Oehlia > Oehlia diaphana. The sequence continues at coordinate 26,686 of QZLH01000403.1, read as the reverse complement.
AAATTTCACCTGACACTGGCGTACTACCTTATGACGAAATAATACATGCAACTATATATACGACATTAATATAGGATTTTATTTCCTGTTCTAAAAAATGACTTCAATAATTATAAGATATATTTCACCGGCAATCCTTATAGTCATGGTCCTTCTTGAATTTATATATTTGCTACCTATTTATATGTTATGTTCGATGATAAATTTTGTAATAACATTTATTTGGTATTTTCCTTCGTTATATCAGCTTTATTCATTCATTTTTATTGCAAAGGAATATAATTTAAGAATAAGAATTTATTTGTTACTATTTTCACCTATAATTATTATTTTATACATTCCCATCATTGTAACATATTTCATTGGGTACGGAATATTTCTTTCATTAATCAATCCATTAATGACGATCATACAAAGACCTGATTACCCAATTTATTCACTTTCCTTAACGGCCGCCATTGCACACTTAATTTATAAATATTTATGTGATTATTATATTGACGAATTTTTAATAGATGCTTCAGTACTAGAAAAAATCAGAGATGTTCCATATTTCGTTAAAAAATGTTGGAATTTTAATTCTGTTAAACTTTTAGAAAAAATTAAACTGATCACTTCGTATAATTTTGAAATAATGTTTTTCGAATTAATTCAAATTTTAGATATTTTAACATTATTCTTAATTTTAATTATAATATACATAATACGCTTACCTTTACACATTTTATTTACGATAAAATTTGTATTAATTAAATCATTTCTTAATACAATTTTGCCAATCGATTTTTTCGTATTTATGTATGCAAAAGGTTCATATTATACAAAATATTTCTATTTAATATTAATATTATTATACACAATATTTTTTACTCATTTCACTTTTTTATTTTCATTGATTATTTATACTCCCTATTATTTAATTCAATTTTGTTCAGAGATGACAAAAGAACTCATTTATAAAACAGTTGAATTATATATGAATCGTGGATTTTATCGTGTCATTGACTTTTTTTGGTTAATTATTATTTATCCATTCTTAGGTATGAACCTTAATAGAAATTATTTTATTTATGTAGTTTGTAGAATTAATTCAGTATATGAGAAAGATATTATTTTAATTTATGCAGTTATGAAAGTATTGAATCCACTACTTTTGCCTGGACCAGTTGTTAGACATCAACTCGAACTTGATCGGTCTATTTAATATAATTGTTTTCATGTTCTTATTATGTATTCGTAGTTTAAAAATTCACATAAATGTATCCGAATCTTATGTAATAACCATGCAGTGTAATTATTATAACATATCAATTAAAGGAAATTTTATTAATAAAAATAAGTTAGACAACTCAATTTATTTCTAGCTTTCATTTTTTTTCGTTCCTGTCACTTTCTTTCGTCCTAATGTACCCTTTCATTTTTTTTGCATCCAAATCATACAGTACAGTTTAGATGGTCACTGTACCAAGCATTATGATGTATTCTCGACCAGAATTAAAAACCTAATAAAAATACTGGCCGGCATTACATCATAATTTCATTATCGGTGACCATCACCACTTGTAATGTTTAGCAATACCCTAATAAAATATCAATAAACTTTTTAACAATTATTTTTTTTTTAGTTAGGCGATATAAAATGTAATTTTAGTTTTTATATTCCAGAAATTACTGATTTCTGAAATTTAATTTTTTAAAACTAAATAATATATTTATTTAATATACTCTACTAATAAACCGTATATAACTAATTTAATAATAACTGTTCGTAATAATAAAAATAAATAATAATTAAATTGTTTATATTATATAAAATGGTCAACGAATAGTACCGATTTACCAATTTTTTAACTTTCATTTTACTATCATGCATGAAAATGAATTAAAACTAGGTTAAGACATCATTGTAATTATAATAAATTAATCTATCCATGGTTTAATATAACTGAACATTAATATATTTATGTATTAAAACAATCCAGCTATTTACAGTACCGCATAATATATAATTTAAAGATCGTTGATATCAAGATCAATTTCTTTGGTGACGTATCCTTTCATTGAAAACAAAAATTAGATAAAAATTTTATAATGTAAACATATATTTATAAACGTATATTTGCTTACTTTTATTACGAGGTTGATTAGAGCTCATATTAATATCCAATTCAATTTCTTTGGTAAAGTACTCTACAAATCGTAAGGATAAATTAAAATTATGAAAGAAATATGTTGATTGTTAAAGTGTAATTTTATTTACCACTATTTTCATTTTCAAGAAATTTTCTTCTTTTAATACTTTGTTCTAAATAATTATGAATGTGAATTAAATAGTAGAAAGTATAATGAAAAATAATAATTTATTAAATTAATTACCGTACCATTGTCATTACTGTCTTCAACTGTATCATCTTTAAACTTTCTTTTATCTTTAAAATAATATACTGAATAATTACTAGTATTTTTCTGATAATAATAAAATGGATCTAAAATTTATTTAAAAAATAAATTATTATTAAAATTTTTCTTGCAACAAAAATGCGTTGTAATAAATAAATTTTGTTACCGATAGATCGACTCCTTGAACTCCTTAAAGACATTGCAGATTGAATCATGTGACTTAAAGGTCTACTCTTATAAATGGCATCTGGATTATTTATTGTTACAGGTCCAATATCTGATGATTTAATAATTTTAGTTTTATACATTTGATGTTCATTATCACACATTTTAAAAATTTTACAAAATATATCAAAAGCTGTTGGTCTTTTCGTTGGATCAGAATGCCAGCATTCGTTCATTAATTCAATATATTCTTCAGGTGCATTTGTAACAATTGGTGGTCGTAAACCATCACATATTTTGATTATAAGTTCTATATCATGAATTTCATCCCAAAAAGGTCTTCTACTTGTCATAAATTCCCACATAATCATTCCAAACTATATATATCTGAAGCTTCAGTATATTTTTGTCCTTGAAAAATCTCTGGTGCCATATAAGGAATAATACCGTATTTCTCATTATCATTATTTGATTCAGTTGCAGATCTACTTATTCCCAGATCACCGCATGATGTATGTCTAGAAGTCCGGTTATTATTAAAAAAAGCTCAAATAACTTTGTTTCCCAGCTGACATTATAAAAGTTATTACTTAAATAATGTATCAAATCACCTGAACTATAATATGGCATGATAATCATCATATCTTTAGTAATAGGATCTTGAGTAATTCCAGAATAATTACTAACGCTGAGATTACTGCCCTTTGATAAAATCTGATAATATACTTTAAACTAAATATAAAAAAAAATATAATTAATTTACCATCATCACGTTGAAAATTAGAAATATTACATGGACTGTACCTCGTTCAGTTCCTTGGATGTAATGCTTTTAGAATTATTAAGTTTTTTGAGAACAACTGTATAATTCTTCTCACGAACAATATTATCAATAGAGTGGAACGTATTAATTGAACCATCAACCCAAATAGCTTTATAAATTTTACTAAATCCTCCTTCGGCAATAAATTCTATATTTTTGAATTGATCATAGGGAACAAACTCTAATATAAAATATTTTGAACCTGTAACAAAATTAACTCGTGTATTTCTGATAATGTCATCAATGATTTTGTTCCCACTTAAATTAGGTTTGAATATTTCATAACACAATTGACAAGTTTCATGATTTTCGTCTATAATTTTTCTTTTCTCACATTCTTTACATTTTATCCTTCCTTTACTAAATATAGCAGTTCGTGCTGGCCGACTCAGGGATATATTGTCTGACATCATAAAC
>QZLH01000403.1:0-17772 GCA_003833135.1 Oehlia diaphana | reverse complement strand
TTTTTTTAAAAAGAAAAAAAAAAAAAAAAAAAAAAAAAAAAAAAATTTAAAAAAAAAAAAAAAAAAAAAAAAAAAACAAAAAAAAGATTTATTTATGAAGAAATATTGACTTCATTTTTAATTTAATGACGCTCATATAAAAAAAAGTATATAATAAAGAATTTTTCTAACTATCACCGGAGGTGTGATCACCGGTGACTGAAATTATAACGATCGACCAGCTTAAAAAAATATAGTGCCGGTAAAAATTGTTAATTCTGGCCAACGGTGATGATCACCCCCGGTGATTTAAAGTAAAAATCTTTAATGAATCTCTCTTTTGTTCGAAAAAAAAAAAAGAAAAAAAAGGAAAAAAATATCGATTAAGAAATTGTATTAGCAAAATATCTATTTCTTACATAAAAACATAATTAAGTAAATTATTTCATATTAATTTAAATAAATAAAATAAATAAATAAATACTATTCCAGCAAAACTCACTTTAATTTGTGTAATTCATTCAATAAAGTAATAATTTTATTATGAAAGTAACTACTAGAAGAAGATAATACAACAATGAATTAAAAATAATTCCTTTTTTCTAAAAATCCATCAATTCCAAAATAGATTTCCGATTTTACATCTGGTGACAAGGTTTACAGGAAAATTTTTCTCAATCAGAAACCTCCTCATGATGATATTTTGGAGGTAATTTTTAATTTATTATTTATGTAAAAAAAAAAAAAAATAACACCAAAAGAAATTAATTATAAATCCTTTTTTTAAAAATTAAAAAATAAAAAAATAAACGAGATGACAGCTAATGCAGTATGCAGATGATCATTTGACGATTAAAAATCGGCGCTTTAATTACGATTTTGTTAATACTAATAATTGTAAGAACAATTAAATTTATACATTGTATTAGGAATAATTTTACTTCATATTAAGTAGCTTAGTAAATTGAAGTTTATTGCTAAGTTCTCTGAGAGTATATTCAAGTCCCTCCAGTACAGTCATGTGCATTTTACTGCGGGCCCTGGGGATTTACGATCTCTCATTCCGGCTAAATTTCAAGAATCATGAGGCATCAACTTAACGTAGATTAGATATAATAATATATGCACCTCACCCCTTTTACATTTTTTTTTTGTTCGCGTTAATTTTGTCTATGTTGTATTTTTCACGCCATCTTTTCTGACTTTTTTTACACTACACTTCTACCTTTTTCTTTAAAAATATGACTCGATTGTCTACATAAAATGCACATGACTGTAATCAGGGACCGGACTGCACCTAATGCACTGAATAAGGTATTACCGGTTCTCTGAATAGTTCACGATTTACGGATTTTCATTGATTTATTCACGATACATTGTATATCTTTCGTTATGCATCCTGAAAAAAAGTAGAAATATAGGTATAAATTTTCATTTTTATTTCCTTTATTTTTATCATTCTAGCTAATTATGTGCTTTGCAGAAATTTTTAAAATTGAAACCACATCTGGCACATCGTGACCAAGTTGAAATTTTACCACAGCCTTAAAACCAAAACTTGGTCACGATATGGTTTCACACGTCCACGATAAATTTAAGATAATCGTATGTATAAAGTTACTGCATATTAAGGAAATCAATACCTGATTTATTCGGGTCGTACAAAAATAGTATTGAAATCGTAAAAAATGAATATAATGTTTAAATTATAGTAAACAAATAAATATTAAAGTTTTAGTTTATTTATTTTAAATATGTTGTAAAGTGTTCTATAAATTTATTTAAGAAATATTAAATTGTTCTATTCTAAAATCGAATAATACTCAAAATCCATCCTTTACTAAAATGTATCCAATTGTGCCCAAATAGTAAACAAATCGTGTCCAATCGTTCAAGCAGCCGTGAATTTTCAGTAATAATCGTCTACATGCAGTTACTGCGCATTAAGATTGCAGATCAATTTTTTGAATAAATCGTTACGAATTTATTATCCAAGTCGTTGCGATTTTTTTTTAAACTTAACCATTTGATAAAATTTAATAAATGCATTGTATAAATAATTAATAAAATTTAATCAATATATTATAAATATCTTGTAAATACATAATTAAACTACATTGTTAAATTTTATTAAATATATAATTAATATTTATATTGAAACAGTTTTATATATTTATTTAATAGAGAATTACTTGTTCCTTAAATAAAATAATTTCCAAATTCGGGACTATTATTGATGTACCATTCATATCAACTTCACTGATTCAATTCAGCATCCTCGCCCATTAAAATAAAATATGAAGGTGAAACTACAAAAGAAAATAAGAAACAGTTAATAATTGTTTCAAATAGTATCAAGACTTACACAGCTTATCTATTATGAAACGAAGCTGAGCCCTAAGAAATGGTTAGAACAGTAAGCAAACCATTTTTCAATTTGATAAGAAGTCAAAGTTTCAAAATAATTCTGAAACTTACCATTTGTCTTTAAATTGCAAAGGTCAAACTACAAAAGAAAAAAAAAAACATTAGCCTAAACCCTGCAAAAAGAGAATAAAAAGGAAAAAGCCTTAATAAATGTTACTTTAAAAGTAAGGTTTTGAAGTCCAACTTCGAAACTTACCCAATGATCCATTCAGATACAAAATATGCAAAATATGAAACAATGATAAAAATTTTCAAAATGTTACAAAAACTCAAAAATCGGAACTGGCTGTCTAAGAAAAAGAAACGAACAGTTAATAACAGTTTGTTATTAAAAGTAAATGAATTAAAGAAAGAAAACAGAGAAAAAAAAACTCATTAAAATTCACGTTCTAAAAATCAAAGTGGCAGCCTCTAAAAAAGGAAATGAAATGTTAGTGACATTTCATTGAAAAAAATAATGCTAATGAACAATCCACTTACCGAAATCCAAATCCACGACCAAAACTGTACGAGACCTACAAAAGAAAAGAAAATTAAATAATGTTAGTAAATGTTTCTTTTAATTAAAGCATAATAAAAAATGTTAATTAAAAAAAAATAAATTTCAATCTAGCATCTAGAGACCCGAAGAACCAGCCACAAAACTAAATAAAAGAACAAAATGTAAGTAAGATGTTTCATTTTTAAAAGTAGAAAAAACGATGAAAAATTTAACCATTTACCATAATATCCAAAGAGACTGGAATGCCGTAATAGGAGTTACAAGAGAAAAACGTCCAAAAAAAAAAAAAAAAAAAAAAAGAAATTATTTTAACTTTAATGCAGATATTGAAATAAAAAAGACTTTTCTGAATTTAGTATAGAAGTAAAACTGAAACATTACTAATTGTTTCGTTAAGGAAATTGTGGGAAGAATGTAGCGAAAAGGAAAAGGGGAAAGGACGAAGGAAAGAGAAAGAAAGAAAGATGGTTGAAAAAAGTTGAAAAAGTTTGAAAAGTTACTTGTGAAATTTACACTTAAGAAGTCAATTATCAAACACATTCGTAAAAATTAAATGCTGTAACTGCTTAACCATCTTTAGAAATTTGCCAATACATTTCAATTTTCTGCAAAAATACTCCAAACTAAATTTTTTCTGACATATTTGCTACTTTTAAAATAAATATTATAATTTTATAAGATTTTGAAACTAATCAGTTATGAAACGATAGCGATGTTCTTACAATTTGAGACTATTTCTCTAATATAACCTAGAAGTTACGTAATCAGCCTAATTCATGACGATCACTTAACAATTAAGCGATAAAACAATGGATTTCTGCAAAGTTATTATTCTAATCTGTAAATAAAATTAAATTGATAATATATGTAAAATTTTCTAATAATATAGCTTATCTTATAAATGTAAAATACAATATATATAAATAATAAAAAGATTCAAAATTGTTCGAAACTTACAGGGATTCCGTATTTCTAGATTGGAGCTGTTTTCCTACAAAATAAATAAATAAATAAAAATTATTAAAGATTTTTTTAAAAGAAAGTTCGAAGGTATTTCGTAAACTTACTTCAGGGTTTCAGTAAAAAAGTTGGAGCTGGTATCCCATGTATGAAAGAAAGAAAAAAATAACTTTTTTTAAAATTCTTGAAACTTACCAGGGTTCTAAAATACATCAAATGGAGCTGAAGAATGCTTACAAATAAGAAAAAAACTTTTTTTTAGTTTTTAGAATCTGAGGCCCTATATCAAAGCCGGGAACCTATAAAATTAAAAAAAAAAGAATTAGATTTTTTTTAAAGATGTATTAAAAGTGAATCGAAACTTACTAAGGAAAAATGAAAAATAAGCTTAACAAATCTTCTTCAAGGAGTTCTCATACTGTACTTTCGAAAACTGCTAATCAAGGGTTCGTTTCAGTATTCCCAAGTCAAACCGGATTTCCTACAAAATTAAAAGATAAGAAAAGTTATAAAAAGTTTTTTAGATAATTTTTAAAATTAGATCCAAAAACGATCAATTCTGATTTTTTATGTTCGCATTGCTCCAAGAGGATACTTTTCTTGATGGATGTAAAATTTGAAACGCATCTATTAACCTGTTGTTTTAGAAGTAGTAAAACGTTATGCATTAACTGGGAATTCAAATCAAAGACGGAATTCTAAATAATTTATGAAATTTTTTGAAAACTTGGTCTGGAAACATCGGAACTGGCTCTTCAAAAAAAGGGCGAAAATGAAACGCCAGTAAACGCTTCATTGGAATATACTAAAAAAAATTTCTGGATCCCTCCACTATGCCTCCAAACTTTAAGTTAGTATCAGCCATCTAAAAAAAGAAAATAAACATTAGAAATAGTTCATCAAAAGAAATATATTAGAAAAAAAATTGCCTGATTTATTACCAAATTCCACGTGTCTGAAAAGTATAGAATGAAAGTTTCGTTAAATGATTAGATCTTCACACATCTGAAGGCTGACGGGAAGATAAAACCTAAAAAAGTGAAATATTAAAATATTAGTACCAATGAGAAAAAGACAAATCAAATAATAAAGACAAAAATCTACTTTCATTCCACAAGAGAGCCTCTGAAACCTAAAAAAAAGAAATATGATTGTTAGTATGAAGACAAAAGGAAAGTAATGAATATGAAAAGAAACCAATTAATCATTACATGCTTTTTAGACAGCCAAGTGGGTATTAATTTTTTTTTTTTACAGAAAGAGAGGGACGAATAAGAGGAAAAGGAATAGAGGGAAGTGGAAGAGAAGGAAAGGGAAGTTATGAGAGAGAGCAAGGGAAAGGGAACTGTTACATAATAATTGAAGACAGTAATCAGGAATTGATTGCAGTATCGTTATTTAACGTCACATCCATAGTTAAGAGATCGTTACATATTATGTACAGAAAATTTGCTGGTCTCCGTGAATAAGAGTATTAAAAAGAAATGTACTCGACCTGAATAAACCAGATGAGGACATTGTAAGAGGAAAAAATGATAGAGAGTGAAAGAGGAAGGAGAAAGCTTCGTAAAAAAAAAAAAAAGAAATTTAAAAAAGATTTACAGTTAAAAGGTTAAACTGTTAAAGTTAATTTAAAGTTAAAAATTTAAAGTTAAAAAAGTATTATAAGTTTTTAATTGGCAATCATTAATAATTTATCACGTGATACTCTGACACAAGAATTTTTAAACACAGCCTATTTACCATTTATTTAGGGTGTTATTATCAATAATTTCACTAGACATTCTGATACTACGACGTCAAATGTGATCACTTAACTGCGTAGTAACAAATCACAGGATTCTGCAAAGTACCGTAAATTTTAATTTTAATTTGAATACGAAAAAACTGAATATAACGCATTTAAAATAAATAAAATTTAAACAACTATAAATGAATAAAATTCCAACGTAAATTTTCGTCTCAAGTATCGGAATATCGGAAAAAACCGTCTATTCCGGGTTCAATAACTATTTTAATGTATTTTGTAGAAGCCTCAGAAAAAATCTAAATTTGAGTGCTATTCTAATAATTCTTAATTGTGAAACGTTTGACGATATGTTTTATATATGTGTAATGTTCTCACGTACTATAGTCAAGTTATCTCCTTAATATAAACTAAGTTCAACACCATGAAATATACTTAGAAGATATCAAAAAATCAAGTTTCTAATTATGTATTTTTAGATTTTGATAAATAATTCCTATCTTATCTGAATGAAAAAATTCTCAATGAGATTATAAAAAGGATTGATTGTCAGAATCATATGCAAATTAGCGACAACATATATTCTCTGTCCAACTTTTTTTGATACGTCACTTTACTATTTATAATTATAACAGGTTCGCAATCGTGATGGAACAAAAGATGTTTCTTATTTTCAAATGAGCTAATTTTCATTAATCATGAGGTTTCTCATGTTTGTTTATTACATTTTCTGAAAGAATATGAATATCGTATTTGTTGTATTTGTTGGCAATAGTTTGAAGATAAATTCATGTTATCCTTTAAATTTTGTTAGGAATTATAGTGAACGCATAAAAAAGTTTCAAAATATTTTAGATAATATCTGATAATTCCAGAAAACCCTTTTAAGAGTTTTCTAAATAACGGGATTTTTTGTTTTATTTTTTTATAATTTTGGAAAAAAAATTGGCACGAACTCCGAGGTTCAAAATGAAGACGCAGCATAGTAATAAATGAAACCATATACGTACAGTATATGTACAAATTTATTATGAAACACCTCATGCAAAATTTAATTTATCAAGCATCTGGATCTTTTTTTTTTTTCACAACAATCTTAACAATCTTGGCGTTTTAACATTATTAATATTTAGATAATATTTCGTAATAAAGACAAACATTCGGCGTAACAATAAACCGAAAACAAATTACGAAATTATGTAATTAATAAGGAGAATATATCGTTCACATGATATATCAATGAGTTTTGGAATCATGGTCGAAACCATAAATGGAATACTGGGACCTGTTGTAACCCGGTTAACCGGGTACAAACAAACCGGTTAATTGGTTGTAACCAATTGCAGAAAAATCATTTAATTTTGAACTTATTGTTCTATTCAGAATAATATGATCATCATTTTGTTGTGTAATTCTCGGCAACCAATTAATCGGGATAACTAAGCCGATATGAATTAAACTTCAATAGATTTCCAAAAATGGTTAGTACAATAAGATAAGTTCCAACGCCCCGAAAAATTTCATTCACGACCTCTTTATATATTTATTCAACTTATTTCGCCCCAAATCTAAAGTAAAAGTAAAATATCAAAATAAAATGTCATATCTTATTGAGGATTGTTTAAGAATAATCGTTACCAAATTGCAAAATGATTCAAATTCCTTATATTCGTGCATTTTGGTGAATAGATTTTGGTGTCGAATGACCATACCGATATTATGGAAAAATCCTCTTGCTTTTAAAAATATTTCACATGATAAATTTTACACCACAATAATTAATATGTTACCAACATCATCAATAAAATTTTTAGTTGAAAATAACATTGTGTTACCTTCACCTATAATTTCAAGACGACCTTTATTTAATTATCTTAGTTTTTTATCACAAATTTTACCAAGTTTTATTAACGGAATTATAAATTTATTAATTGAGGATGAAAAATCTGATATTATGAATTTTCAAAATATTCAAAATAGTTATAAATTAATTTTATTAGAACAAGAAATTTATAAATTATTTATTAATAATTGTAAGAATATCATAAGTTTTCATTGGCAAACTGTTTTACCTTTATTTCAATTTCCAGGATCATTCACTTGTTTTTCAAAATTATATTCCTTAATTATAGATTTTCAATGTATTAATTCACTAACTTTAAATAATATGGCACAAATTTGTCAAAATATTGGAGATTTAAAATTATTGTATTGTAACGGAAATAATCCAGGCTTAATCAAGCTTGTTGACGCTCAAAAAAATTTAAAATCTTTATTAATATATTTTAAAGGCGGTCAAAAACGATGTACACAATTAAGTGAAGTAATAGAAAGAAAAGCTGGAAAATTAACTAAACTTATTATAAAACCATGTATTGCTCCAATCTCACCTAAATTTCTTCTATCATTGAAGTATTTAAAACATTTGGAACTTAATAATGATAATGGTTATGAATTTTATGATGAAGGTATAGAAATGCAAGAATGGAGAAAATATTTATCCATAGTTTCTTTTCCGGAACTTCAATATCTTAAAATTTCATATTTACCAAATTATGATGATTATAAATTGATCGAAAAATCTCATCAAGGTTTATTAGAAATTAATATATGCCGTAGATATGAATACCAAGATTCCGTATATACTAGTAAATTAATTAAGGCGATCGCCAAATATTGTCCAAGGATTAAGAAATTAGCAATCGACGTTGAACTTGAAAATCTTGATGAAATAAGAGAAATGTTATTAAATTGTCCACAATTAGAAACTATAGATCTTTCTGCAATTAATGAGAAACAAATTATTTGTGATAAATTATTAGAAGTTATTATTGATTTTTCACCAAAAAGTTTGTATAAATTTTCGTTTAATGGTTATTGGATATTTTCGGTTGAAGGCTTACAAATCTTTTTTGAAAACTGGAGGAATAAATTTCCAATTAAATTTTACATTTCTTTTAGCGATGAAAGTTGGGTTACTGAAGAATATGGAATTATTTTGAAAAAATATATAGATGAAGGAATAATTAAAAGAACAAATTTTTTTTGTTAATATTTAGTTATATCACATTTCTTTTTGTACATTTATCATGTATTTTATGTTAATACAATGAAATTAAATAATAAAAATCAAACCGATTAGCAATATATTTATATAAGTATAAAATTTCAAAATATATAAATTAACGTGTAGACGACTCCAGATGGAGTTATTCAATATTTTAGGCGATAGATCGAAAATCGTATTTAATGGACGAATCTTTCATGCCATAATAACAAACGCTTACTGGGTAGATCTCGAGAGATACGATACAAAGAGGGCATCATCAACTTTGTTAAAGATATCAAGTAATTTGCGAAAATGTTTATATGGATACCACGATGTGATACGGTAAATAAATGGGAAAACAGTCTTATAATTACAAAAAAAAAAAATAAAAATAAAAATGAAAAGAATGGGTAAAAGTAATTGTACAAGAATTTCGAGTTATGTATGGACCAAGTAAAAAATAAAAGACAGGTTTAGTGCGACAGATGGATTGGAAAAAGGAAGTAGATTTGGTTATGTTAGATGTTTCGGATTTATGGACGTATAATAGATTTACATCTTTTAGAAGTTCAAGTTATGCGAAGGATTATTCAATATTAGATTAGATAAATTAGATAGATACTTTATTGAGAAGATGGGTATACGTCTATATTATAATTGATTATTGTGTATAATTATTATAATACTAATAAAGTTATTTTTTTTTTTAAAAAAAAAAAAAAAATTAACGTGTAGATCCTTCCCAGGCGGCATTATATAATTCTTGGCCCTAAAGAGACTCGTAGGTAATAGTAAATGAGTGAGCCCTGTTATGTTTTTTCCAGTGGTCAAAATTGGATGTGCGGAATGTGAGATCCACACATCACTTTAAATTTGCGCACAAATTATAATAAATGAGGTTACAATAAATCGCGCACATTTGATGCGCACATGATTTTGATTCTCTACACACATCAGATTATTTAATAATGATCGGTTATGCGTAAGCCACAAAAACGCGTTAAACCGTTAATGGTTAATCCTTTAGAACTTAGTTCCTATGAAAGTGCTTACGAGTATTGGGTTTACTAGATTTGGAAATATTGATAATAAAATATAATAATCATTATGTTCATATTTTTTTATAAACATGTGCGCACACACATATGCGCACATGATTTTCAATCTTGCTTTGAATTTTGAACACTGTACTTATGTATGTGTCATGGTCTTATGGTGCTTATCAAAGTCTATAAACTCTATAAACTGTTTCCGTTTATTAAAGCCAATTTTTCTTTTCAAAATGTGAATAAAATATGCTTAATGTTAAAATTTTATTTGTTTTGTGTAAATATGTGTTATGGTCTTTATGCATATTTAGATCGATTGAATGGATTGAATGGTATTGGATTAATGATTATAATAAATCGTATCAGGCAACATTCGAATCACGTGATACCAGATAAATCACTTGTTCAGCACTTCGTGCCGAATATATTGTCAAATAAAAGAGTATAAATTGTGGAATATTACCTGTTACATTTTTTTAATTTTGTGTAATAATAACAGTAAAATAATTACACAAATTAACAATAGTGATAATAAAATAAATCTTATTTAAATTTTAATACATACACAAAACCGGATTTAGTACCATTTAGCATTGATATTTTAAGACCGGCCCGAAATTTTTAGTAGTGGTATTGGCAAATCAAAAAAATTTTTATACGTAGATCATTTTAGTATAGTAGTTTTTATTTATAACGTGAAATTATAATGTAGATCACATGTATAAATTTTGTGGCACAGCAATTTGTTAATTTTAACCAACACGGAAACTTGTTATATTTTTTATAAGGCCGGGCAAAAAAAATTTAGTTTCTCGTGACCCGGCCGGGTCAGTTTTTCGAAAAATGAATATTTTTTTTATAGTAAAAAATTTATTATCACGTGATTTAAAATTTTTTGGCCAATGTGCGTAAAAAAATTTTACATATATAAAAAAAAATGATGACCGGCCGGGTCATTTTTAAAATTTTATGTCACGAGAATCTAAAAATTTTTTTGCCCGGCCTAAACGAAAGTATAATAGGACTCAGAAATATATATACAAGGTTAGAGTACACAGATGTGTCGCCATCATAGTGAAATTAGACAGAGTAAAGTTTCGATCTAAGAATTTTTCATCCATAGTTAGGTCATCAAGATTGCGTAATTTTTATCGAAATTTTTACCGGTATATTTAAAAAATTAGTTTGCGTATTTTTGGCCTAAATTTGGCTAATCTTATATATTTACTGTACGTTAATAACCACATTGTAATATTTAGTATTAATTGAAAGAAATTTCTAAGGGTTAAAAAGTGAAATCTTAGAAAAATATTATTGAAAATGGTAAATTAGAATAAATTCTATTTTTTCGCATTAGTATTTGGTTTTATAAATAATATAGAAGTCATGATAAAATAATTAAATTAATAACTTAATGTCTCAAATTTTATTTGCAGGATTTTCAATATCAGGTGTCAATTATGCGTACTACTCATATAAAAAGTCTCTGCATACAGCTCATAGTAAAAAAATTTTTGCCACCTGACCCTTATATATATATTTCTGAGTTCTAGTATAGTTTACTGTTTTTCTTTAACTATTTTTAATAAAAATTCACTGCTTTCCACTATTTTTACTTAATGGAAAGATCGGGATCCGTTTCATACTATAGTGTTTTGATCCGGATAAAATCTTAAATATTTTAAATGGGATTATTGCCGAAAAAAGATTGTAAATCTCAGCTCTGAATAGACTATAATTTCGACCAGAATATTTAATATATTATGAATCAAAAAATTGATAATTCTGATAGTTCCATCCTGAATTAACCGAAACGGATACCGGATAAAAACCGGATAAAACCGCTTCGGATCCAAACACTATCATACTACAATGCGTGTTTATTATTTTTTTTTTTTTAAATTAAAACTAAAATAATATTTTTAAAAAATATAATAAAATAAAATATAAATAGAAAAAAATAAAAACATAAAATATTCAATTTTCTTATTTTATAATTTTTTTTAAAAAATAATGATGATGAAATAAATTGTTATTACTTAATTCTTTTTTTATTAGATTCAATTCTTTGCTTAACAAACTGATTGGCAATTTTTTTATTAATTTACTCTTTTTAATATACTTTATTTAATTAAAATTTTAGTGCAGTTAAGTTATAGCATTGTAGTGCAACGTTCAAAAAAATAATACAGGCGAAAAAAATTAAATTATCAGAAAAATATATAAACTATAACATAATACACTGAAAAAAGAAATAAGTTATCTAAAATTAAACTAAAAAAAAATGTATAAATTTTTAAATCTAAATTTCGGCCGGAAGTAATGAAATTTTGGCCAGAGTTAATAAAAATACTGGTTGAACTCCCGGCCCGGAAAATTTATAAAAATCAAATGACATCCCAGATCCGAACCGGGTGAATTTTGAAAGAAAATTGCCGGCCCAAACCCGGATCCGGGTCCGGGCCAGGTCCAGGTTTCTGGGTTCCAGGTCCCGTTTGCAGGCCTCCCTATAGATGGGGATGCTACAGCTATTTGTGAAAATAGCAGACCGTCGAATTCATTTTTCGACTGCGTATGAAATTTACATATGCAGTTATACGCATAGTGATATCTACCTGGCCTTCAAACTCATCTTTTGAATTTTTTATGCAGTCATCCGCAGTTATATCACAATAATTCTAGCAGTTTACTATGCATGTATGACTGCGTATGGCTACATATGAAATTTCATATGCAGTCAAAAACTGATTTAGATGATCCATTATTTTTGCAAATAACTGTAATCGATCTGTCCATTCCGGAGATATTAGTAAACCTGTTAAACAGTGATCATATTCTTATGTTGCACAAAATTGAAAGCGATTTATTTTATTTTATTTTTGATTTTTTTTTGAAAAAATATATAGTAGAAACTTGGCAATATAATTTATTAATTATATGAACATTTTTTATTCTTGAGCACTTAATTATTAAAAATAATGAAGTTCCAACATTAAACTATAAAAATATCAACTAAAAATGCCACCTGTCAACTCTATTCTATTTTATAATCATTCCTATGTATCATTTAGTTCTGCATACCAACTTTTTAAACATAATGAAGTACATGCTACTTCTGGATTAATATGATTATGAGCTGGACTAATTGTATGTTTAGAAATTGAAAATATTTGCTCACTAGCTTCACTAGTTGCTTGAATAGCAAGATAATTCATTGCAATATATGCTAATATTGGATATTGTTTTAACATATGCTTTCCGCCATAAGAGCGATTCCACATTAGTTTCAGGTTCAGAAAAATATGCATTAATTTCATTTCTTGTACTTAAATGAGTTGGGCTATTTTCTATAGATGCAAGACTAAGAAAAAATTCAAGAGATGTTTTAGCAACAAGTAATATAATTTGTTTCATTTTCTTGTGTAGCCTCATATTTTTCATATATAAAGTATGTTGAGGTGCATGATTACTTGTATTTTTTCATTAAAATTATAAGTTACAAGTTTGTTGCAAGATTTTCATCTATGGAAAGTACAAGTAGAAGTTTAACAATGGATAAATAAGATTACATTATTAATTATACATTGAGAAGTAATTTGCCAAGACTTAGTTTAATAGAGCAAAGCATGGATCAAGTAGATCTGGAACCATAGATGAGTAATTAAGATAAGACCATATGTTTCAAGCTTGTTTTTTATTACATTAGCAACAGAAGATTGACTGTATTCAGAATTTGTAATTTATTTAAGTGTTGAATTAAGTCACAAAAGATTACGCATAAATAACCCTGAGTAGGTAATGAGGAAGAGGAGAGCATTGTTGTTGCATAATAATTAAATAGGCTCAAGAATAACTAATAGGTCCTATTTTTAATAAACTATTAAAACTATTATAAAATCATTTTTAATTAATTTAATAATTTAAATAACACTAACAGAAATACATTTCCAATCTTGTTACATAGTGTAAGGTTACTGTAACAAGAATATTAGTCATAGAATGGATGTGTTAAAACTTTTCTAGCATTATATATATACTATTCTAACATCAGTTTCAGGCATCAAAAAGTGGAGTTTCTCTCATTTAAAAATTTTTTTTTAATTCTCTAATACAAGCGAATTTTAAAAGTTTCCTGTGCTTTATGAATTTTGGTATCAACTAATTTTATTCCTTCTTTAACTCCAAGGTTAAGAATATGTGCAGTATAACGAAAGTGATCTATATCACTAATTTCAAATTCTTCAAACAATTTTGCCCTTAATATACATCCTGTACTAGTAACCATATTGGATGCATTATCTGTTAAAAATTCCAAGAGCTTTTTACCTATATTCATTTCTCTTAAGGTTTCAATAGTTTCATTTGACTTTCAGCAGTATGACCATTATAAAATGGAATGATATCAAGTAAAATTTACATATCATCAATCCAATGTATTTTTGCATTAAGATAAGGTTGTTTCCATACATCAGTTGTAATTTGATACTTTGAAGGGATTGTGTCTAATAATTTTTAAGCTCACTTTTTTTGCGCCATTTTTTTTGGAGACTGTCATAAGTAGTATATAAAATGCATTTACACATATATTACATGTATCTCTGCTTTGACACCACCATTTTGAAAAAACATCTTTCCAACATTGTATCTTTTTCAATATATATGCTAAAATTCTTCACAATAATTTTGTATAAGACACTAAACATGATTTTTGATTGTGAGAAAATTTAAATTGAATGAACTTCTAGCTGATCAAAAAAATCCCCTAATTTTTTTTGGGTGAAAAATATGATCTAGCATTTTACTATAGTTAGTATCATTTTTTTATACTAGTTGTTACTAATAGTTAATATTATCTTTAATTGTCGTCTACATGTTGCAGGTTGAGAAAACCTCACAATGAGCCTGAGAAATGAAGTCATTTTTCATGAACAACAAAGAAAACTGAAATTTTTTATCTCATTGATGATTGATCCCATATGGCTATAAAGATCAATAAGTATTACAATGTTACTGAATATGTGAATGTTATTTAACCATTGTGGCTTTAAATTCCTTAATTTAATAATACTTCATACATTGAATATTTGGGTAAAAGAGTAATTATAAATTATTAAGAATATTACTATTAATATTGATGATTTATTATTTACCATAATGTAATAAGTGGTAATTGTAATTTCTAATTTTATATGTGAGCCATGGATCAACTCATATTTTCATGTGGTTGTTGCCCTAATTTTTCACTAATATTGATTCATCAGAAATAACCATATTTGCCTCTGGATCTTGCTACATCTGAAAGGGCAATACTTGCTAGATTTTTTTTGAGTTCACTATATAGAGATATATCTGTATCAGTCATTGGTGCTCCAAGCTTAGATTGTAATACTCTTAAATATGCCCAATCTCCTCTTTCATATTATCAGGAAGGGATTCCTGTTCTGTATTCAACCCTTTTATCACATTTAACCCTATGATACTTTTATACCTAATTTCCACGATCTACAGCAATGTAATATGTTAGAATTATTATCCATGAATTACTTGAAAAATATAATTCAGTAATTTCCCCTATCAAATATAAATAGCAAAACAATCTTCAAAGAAAATTTTGTATTTCTAATTTTATTTATATTTCTACTCCAAAAAATCTTCATATCTTAAACCTTTTCATCCTCTTATCAAATAAACATTTGTACAAAAATATATTTACCATCTTTGTATCTGTTTTTATCTGTTGATTTTTCTAAGAATTCTATCCTCAATTTGAAATTGTTGTGCTTTTTTAAGTGAAATTCGTTTTGGATAATAACCTTGAGCATAGTAAAGATCATGTATTTCAATGAATGTATCATTTTTTACAAATGAATTGAATATTAAGATTAATTATTTGGGCAATACTGTAGCATGTTTTCACAATTGCATTCCTTTCATTGCTTAATATCAGATTCTTTCAAATCTTTAGTAATTATTGAGAGTAATAAGAGTTAGGAGCCTGACAAATATTGTGTCTTTTTGTGAATGAACTCAAAAGAAGCCTTATCAACAAGTTGATTTAAGATTGTTTATAATATTTATTATTTTTTTTATCTTCAACACATTTATAAATTTGCTAGCAGAGAAATAAAACTTAATTAATCTATACTAATATTATTTACTTATAAACCATCCATCATCTATAAGTACTGTTAACTAGCCATTTTTCCTATGCAAGTATATTGCATGTGAAATGTGATTTTCTTAGATACTGAATTCCTTGTAGCTTAAGAATGGTAGCCAGGGACCTAGTAATTATTATACTAAAAGTGCTGTAAAGTTAAGTCTATTAAGCAACTTTATTGTTTTTGCCAATAAGTAATTAAAGTTATTAAAAAGATTTGCATGCATAGAACTTTCTGTATTACTAAATATTCTTTAACCGGAAATTTATCACTTTGAAGATTTGCCAAGTCATGAATTATATATATAATTCTCTTCCATTCTTCAACCTTATCTTCTAGTTTCCAATGAATTTTTAAGGACCAAAGATATTTTTCATTTAAAGCATTATACTCCTCATTTGCTTTAGTTAATTCTTGTTTACTCAAAAATAATTCATTTTGCTATAAAAGTCCCATATGCTAACCATTTTTTATTATTTCCCAGTGAATTATATAGATATATTACTGTAAATTATTGTTTATTGAACAAAAATAAGAGTAAGCTTTGTTTTTTTGTTTATTAAATAGAGATTACCATTAAGCCACAGTATGGCTGATAATAAGGATTATTTAACTTTGAAGATGTTAACTGTATTATGATTTCTGATTTTTCCCAATCCTAAAAGTAAGTACTCAGGAAGGTGTTTACAATCACTATAAGTTCTTTGAATTCTATAATCATATAATCATTTTGCCTGAGCTTTATTTGTATGAAAATGGCTTTTGATCTCATTACATTCAAAGTATTTTAAGTGGCATTATTGGTGTATTTTACTATAATTTTTTGGTATTTTTTACCATCTTGGAAGTTAAAAGTCATTTTTTAAACAAAAAGAACTGATTTTTATAACCAGTTGAATTATGGTATGTTCAAGACTTGATACAATATTCTATGATGTATTAGTAATCTTTTTTTTATTGATTTTAATATATATTCCTTTAATATATTTTTGTTTTCAACTTTTCCTTCTCAAAATTTTCTAAATTTTCATTCTTCTTGCCAATTGATCTACATCTTTTAAAATTTTAATTTCATATTGTTGAATGGATAACCTTAACTTGAGTTTTTATGTTTCTCTTTAAACTTGAACCCAAGATGATAGATATTCTGCAGAAATTCCTCTTGAATCTCTTGTTGTCATTGTAATTGCTATTATTACTTCTGGGCTAACCATACTGGAAAATGCCAATCTCAGTTAATGTTGCAATTTTCATCATAAATTATGATTTTCTTCTTGGTGTTCTTTATTAAATAGAAACATTATAACACCAAAGATAGTCAAAGACTAAGTGGATAAAATTGATAGTTCAAAAAAGTTCTGAAGGGGAAATCTATTCAAGACTAAATGTCCTAGGGGTACAAGTATTTATTTACAGGTCAAATGAATTAAACATTCAAGAACTTGAATATAAGGTCAAACCCCTATCTATAAGCAATCTCCATCTAAGAGCATCTTGGAAACCTTGTGTACAATACTTGATTTGTCATATTTTAGATTTTTGGAAAGCTTTCAATGCTTGAAATTGAGCCTTTAATTTTTTCTGGAAAGTAGCAGAATGATTTGCAACCATATTGCTAATTTTTGGGTAGAATTGAGATAAGAATTTACAAAAAAGATATATATGCAAAAGAGGTATTGTGAAAAAGTAAGAAAAAGTAGAAGGAAATAGAGAGTCCTTGTATAATTAAAAGACATGACACAAAAAATATGCTAAGATTAGAGGTCGTCTAAAGCGGGGGCAAATCACATGATACGATTTCGGGATTAGTCGGGAATGTCGGTTTAATTTGTGTTACCATTACAACATCATGCATTTATTTATTTTTTTTTTCTCAAAAAAAAACATTTTTTTAAATT
>QZLH01000402.1:63243-80088 GCA_003833135.1 Oehlia diaphana | reverse complement strand
AAAATTTGGATCTAGCAATAATATTTGGGCCATTATAAAAGAATTAATATATCAACAAAATTTGAAAGTAGAAGTAATAAAAATTAAAGCTCATGCAGAAGTTTTATTGCATAATAATTTAGATAAAGAGATTAAAGAGAGATACAATGATATTCAAAATGTTAACAAATTAGAAGTAATTTCAATATGTGCAGAATATAGATATGTATTAAGATGGAATGGAATAATTGTGGAAACGAATATATGAAGATTCATCAGATTAATTACAAGAACAACAGGATTAGAAAAATTCTTTAATTTAAATGGAATGACAAATATAGAATGTTGGAAATAGATTGGCACGTGACTTTCGAATATTTAAATGTTAACGAAGAATTTGAAACATATTTTAAAACAAATTCTCACTCATCAAAACAAAAAAGAATGAAAGTGTAAAGGTTGATTGAAGAAATGCCAACAATAGAACAGATGAAAAAGTCCCCTTATGATTTATACTATAATAAATTATGTCCATGTTGCAAAAAAAAGGAAGAAACTTTTGATCATGTATGGACTTGCAGATATAATAGGAAATATATAAAGAATTTAATAATAGATACAATTGATAAACTAATAGAGTTATTAGTTAAAAATGGAGTTGATGAAAAAGATTTTAAAAAAGAAGATCTATCTGGTCTACCAATGTTTCAAAAGGCCAAAAATACTAATGATTTTTGTTTTATAGATATGATAAAAGGGATTTTTCTGCTGAGTTTATCAAGAATTATACTTTTTTTTGTAGAAGAAACTAAAAGAAAAATAGCTTGTACAATAGGTATAGAATTATTAAATTTTATTTTTGAAAAAGTTAATTCAGAACTTTGAAAAAAAAGATGCGAAGAAATGAAGCAATTAGAAAATTCTCTGGGAATCTCAAAAATGGATAAAAAGAAACCTAATTCTATTTTTACGAAAGAAAAAGAAAAAGAATTAAAATCAAAAAGATATTTAGGAAATTATCCAATATTTGAAAGGTTAATTAGCGTTAAGGAGCATATATTGTTTGGTAAAGAAATCCTGGGTTTTATGGGACATGTGATCCAGGTGGTTAAATTCGATATATATAATTCTTGTTCTTTCCGTTACCTTTAAAGGTACAGAGTTTAGTCCTTTTTTAGTAATTTTAACTTAACTCAGTTGTCATTGGTAGTCTTTTATGTATTTAATTCTCTACTAAGTCTTGTTGTAAGGTTTGTAGTCCCATATAATTTTACTATCTGACCTTGTACCTACAACTTCACATCCTGTAATCTCAATCATCTTTATTAATAAAATATGCGCTAAGCACCTGTGAACTGAAAAAAAAAAAGAAAAAAAAAGACGTATTCTGTATAAAAAAAAAAACTTTTTTCCTAAAATTCGTAAAAACATAACAATTCCACAGTAAAAATAAAAAACTTTTTTTACTTAATTTTTATTAATATGGAAGATTGTAGAAACTTACAAATAACTGAACATAAAATTCCTTGTAATTTCAGTGATAATGATATATCAGTTTTTATATATAAAACCTTTACCAACTATATAGAGCTTAGTGAGGGTTTATTTTCTTCATTTTTTACTGGAGATATAGAAGTTCAACGTAATATAATACACGCTAACTTCAGTTTAACAAATGAAGATATACAAAGTTGGACGAACAGGGCTGGTCGCTACAATATGACTCCTGAAACTTTTGCTTTTTTTTACATGTTACAATGTATTCAGCTTATCCTAGCTTTACCGCAGCATTGCTAAAATGGCAGAAAAAAGAAGTCAAATTATTAGCAAATAGTAGTGATTCAAAAGTACTAGAAAGCAACAAGTCAAAAAATTCTTCAAAAAAGTCAAAAAATTCAAAGAAAAAATTGAAGAAAAAATACCAACCTGCTTTCTCGAAGGATTCAGATGGATCTATCCAAATCGAGAATTTGACACAAAAATCTGATGATGAAAAAATGTTTGATGATAATGATCGAGAAATTACTATAGATCGGCTGATCGAAAAAGCATCTGGATCACAATTGATTGTCGATCAATCATTATTAAATGTATCACAATCAGATCAACACGTTCTACTTATACTTGATATTACGCCTCAGCCACGGAGTGATGATCAATTAAAGAAAAAAGTGGAAGATTTGACAAAAGTTTCGAATAAAAAGAAAAAGTCGAATAAAGTTCAAATTCAAAATGTTATTACAGGTCATAAGCCTACCGATGAAGATACATCACGAGTCAGAGACATTTTGGTTTATGATATCCCAGTATCCTGGATACCAGAAGATATTCTGAAACAGTTAATGCTATGGGGAAAAACTATCTCAATGTAAACTAAGCCACAAAGAAAATATCAAACGCTTCATTTGTCGATAGAATTAAGTACCTTCCATTTAGCCCAGTTTGAAGTCAATGAAGATCCTATTTGGACAACAGACTTAGGGATACCAGTACGTTGGTTTCCAGCAAGGTGGACTCTCAAAGAAAGAAAACAACGTGAGAAATTCCAAGCTACAATTCATAAAATTCCAGATTCGATGACGTTAGCAACCTTATGGAAAGACAACCATCCACATTCATTCCTTTCTGCGGTAAAGGGTTTGAAAAGTTTTAAAATTGTGCAAACAGTGAAGGGGGAGCGTAAACTCATTGGTTATTTTGAAAAGTGGATTGATATGCATACAGCATTAGATAATCAATGTGTTTGGGAACAAGTTAACCTATCATGGAGCAGATACGAACCTCCGACGCAATCAACAAAGTCAAAAGGTGATAATACCAACAAGAAACTTCAAGAAGTCAAGAGACTGCTAAAAAGCAACAGAATTCTAAGAATTCAAAAAAGAAACCAGATGAGACGACGTCCAACAAGCATAAGAAGCAGAAAAAGGATAAGTCCCGTGATAAATCACGATCAAAGATCTTAGCGGAAATATTAGATTTATTACGCAAAATAGTTTAGTTTAATAGTTTTCCATTTATTAGTAAGCCTTCGGGTATCTAGGTGTAGACTAACTAAATTTTTTTTGGGGGTTTCAGAAATTTGTTTTAATTTTTCTTTTTTCATTTGTATATTATTCTTGTTTTTTCCACCTGAAAGGGAGGAGTTTTGTTTTTTTTGCTTTATTTTATTTCTTAACATCATTGACAGCGGATCCTTAGTTATTAGATTAACTTTTAACTTTGTACTTCGGTATTAGATCTGTAGTTTTTTGTAAGATTTGTAGCCCTATAGCATTTTATGCTCTGGCCAAATTTGATCTACAAAATTAATAAAGCTTCGTGCACTGTTACTTTGATAAAAAAAAAAAAAAAAAAAAGTTCATAATAATTTTTTTTTAAAAAAAAAAAAAAAAAAAAAAAAGACGTATTCTGTATTCCAATTGTATAATTCAAAAAGAAAGCATATAAAAACAAGGTAACTTCATCCTATTTGCGACGGTTACTGTCTCTCCGTAACAGAATCTTACTTTCGAAAATACTCATCACGTGACTTCTGCGGATGCCATGCAAACTCATCAACTTACCAATATAACTCTCCATCCTACCCTCTTTTTTTATTGACCTCCAAATGACTTTTGTTAATTGTAAAGAAATCTGTTACGATATGGTTACCTATTTATTAAAACCAATCATTAAAGGAAAATAACGTTCAATATAGCGAAAATGAATGTATTTTCTACAGCAAGTATGGTTACGAATCACTTAAAATAATATTAAAAATTTATATTGTGCCTAGTGTTACCGTACTAGTATTTTTAAAGGACAACAATAAAATATATAATTATATGGATCGACCATTATAGTAAGGGTTTATTTGTCAAAAGAATTTCTCTAAGGAAATCTATCTACTCTTTAATAACGAGATTATTTTTTAATTTATTTTATATAAAAAGAAAATTTTGTATTCAGGATAATAAAATGATTAGTCAAGCTCTAGTACAATCTGTATAATGACGCATCGGAATAATCTTCAAAAGTCTCCAAAAATAATATATGAAGGAATTCATAAAAACATAAATTCATAAAATTAAATATTGTTTTTCAAGAATAATGGTATAAAATTATTTTATTTTGAAAAAAAAATTGTAATATTTTGTAAATAGACAATTTTGAACTTCTACAAATATTGAACATATGTTTAAAATGCATCATGCCCTGTCAAAGTTAAAATATGTAAAATAATAAATTAATATTTTGACAGATGATAATCTCACAAGTTAGTTAATTATAAGATATTGCTGATATTGAAAACTATAAGAATTTTTTTACCGATAGGTAATACAATATTAACATGTCGTTCAAGGTATAGAACGTTCTTTCATATATTGATTATACTGTATTTGCAAGAATATTAAAGTAAATATTTTGAATATATAATTCTACAAATTAAATACATACATTTCGTTAAAAAATAGCAATCCAACGAAAATAAATGTGTTTTTTAATACAAGTATTATCACAATCAGACGCAGATTATTTTTACGAGATGAATCAATCTCATTAACATTAAAATTTGTATATTCAGTTACTAGTTGTATTGTGCATTCATTAACTCATTAAAAAAAAAAGAAAGATTTTCACGTCATATTACGCCACTTCGGATAAAAAAGCTTCTATCTATTTAAAAACTACTAACATGACAAAAAAAAGAAACTTATTAGTTTGATTTGTCCCAATTAAGAAAATTCATTAAAGAAACCGTACAAATAATTGTGATCGGCAAAATATATTAACAAAAAATTTATATACTTTTAAACAAGAAAACAACATTACCACAAAACCAATAAATAATAATATAAATTTATCTCATATAATATTACAAGATAAATTTATTAAGAATATTAATATAAAAAATTAAAACTTTTTCGTTAGTTTATTATTAAAAAAAATAAAAAAAAAATCCTTTTAAAAAATAAATATTTCCCTAGTATTAAAATATTTAAAATCTTACAAAGTAAAAACTCATGAACCATTAAATAAGTTAAAAAAAACTTTTTAAATGATTATTCTAATAAGTTATTATGAAATAATGCAAAATTCAAAAAGTTTATATAAATAAAAAAAATATAAATCTTAATATTTTTTTTTAGTCGATATATATTTTCAATATCAAAGATTCAAAAATCACTTCTATAATAAAACTTATAATATAGTCGTGTTGATTCGTTTAGTATCGCTTGTCAAACTTATTTTTACATAAAATACTCTGCACTTTTTTGATAGCTGATCGACCAATCATCTGATCACACATCTGATCACACTATGGGACGCCCCTCTTTTCGGGAATAGTTTTTTTCGGTTAGTCAAAATCCATGTGTCGCATATCAGTCGATAATCCCCGTTACAACATACCTGGCTATGAGTTGTTATCATTAAGGATTAATTCAGGCTAACATAATAAATTTATCGAAATTAAGCGATTAAACATACTGAAATGTAAATTTGACCAGATTTAAGAGACGTTGGAATGGTTAATTTTGATATTCATAATATTTTTTTTTTCTTTAACAAATTGTTAAAAGTCCCCCTTATTTTCATTTTAAATCGGCAGATACTCCTTTATTATGACCATATAAACATTCAACCCGTTTCCACATGAATTTTCTTCGCAAAAAACAATCGTTGTCATACCCTTCAATACCCGCCCCTGGACGCTCTTATCATGTTTAGCCTTAGGTTAATTAATTATCTTTTTTCTTTTAACCCTTCTTTTCAAAATTTTTGCATAGTCCTGCCTATGATTAATTTTCTTTCAATTTAAGGATTTCAAAATGAATCCAATTAAAAATTAATAATGCGAGATGATCCATATGAATAACTAGGAGTATGATTATTGTGAATATTTGAATATTTGCTGATTATTATATTTAAGGTTAAACTTATTTCTGATTTGTTATAATTTATGATTATTGTGTTTTCAGTTTTTATAACTAACCATTAATTGAAAACTGAATAAGGTAAGGAGCTTTAGAATATCATTCAATACACAACTCCTTATTAATGACAGTATACCCCTTCATCTTATTATTATGAAAGTTTTAAACATGCTCGTGATAAAACTCTGGAATATACTTTCTACTGCACTATATGGTAGATCATTTTATAATCAGCCATTATAGAATCGTATACTTTATAATGGAATATTCAATTATTGTCGCTCAGCTACACTTAATTAATTATTAGGAAATTTGGCTCACCAAGTTAAACTGTATATGTGTATATATATATATATACAGCTTCATAATTTTTTTTTCATTATTATCCAGGTTATATATAACTACGAAGCTTGACGCTACATAAACGTTAAATTGGCGATTTCTTATTTAGGATCTGCAAAGGTAAGAAAAAGGGCAATCACATTTAACACATGCAGCAAAATGATCAAATGATCAACATGTTCATATAATTCATTGTCTATTTCTAGAATCTTACTATGTTTTAGGTTTTAATCGCGTAAGATTAACGTAAGTTTCGGAATGTTCATATATGTAGAATAATTTGCAGATTAATAAAAAAATTATATATTATCCCTGAAAAGGTTAAAAACAACAAAAAAAAAAAAATAAAATAAAATAAACAGAAAAGATAAGATGATTTTTAAATTACTGAAGAATTTTGAAATTAATGATTATATTTTATTATTAAGTACAATATTAATCACATATGTAATATATTATTATTATTCATATTTTACTCGTGTCAACCCTTTACCTGGTCCTTTCCCTTTCCCATTCATAGGTAATTTGCCTCAAATTTATTGGTTATTTAATGGAGATTCACGAAAGTTTTATAATTATTGTTACGAAAAATATGGTGATATACATGAAATTTATTCAACTTTTTCGAATTTTGCGAATGTAAGATCCATAGTTTTATGTCGAAGTGATTATCTTGAAAATTTTTTATCAGAAAAAAGTACGCATTGGATGAGACTTCCCAATTGCAAAGGACCAGAAGAATTGGGAATTAAAGGAAAAGGAGTCGTATTTAATACCAATTTTAAATCATGGATACGTAATCGTCATTTTTTTTCACAAGCAATTCTGTCACCGAAATTTACTAATGAAGCTATTCATTGGACAAACGATCTTTTCATTGAATTAGAAAGTTATTGGGATAAATTATATTTTAAAGAAGAAAATATTAAAGAAAATAAAAATATATTAAATATTTCTCAATGGTTTAATCATTATTCAACTGATTTAATTATTAAATTGTTAACTGGTGAAAGATCTTATTTAATGAAAATTTATTTTAATACTTTCATTGATGAAAAATCTGATAATCCATCAACAATAATTGAAGATTCTGTGAAATTAGTTCAAGCACTTAATAAACATATTACAGGTTATTCAATATTTTATATCATTTCTCCTTTCTTAAGACATTATATTCCAGTTTTTAAAAAAAAAGCATATGATATACTTCAAAATATGGGATTTCTTAATCAAGTACTGAGTACAATTATTAAGAGACGTAAAAAAGAAATTGATGATATACCATTGAATGAACCATTACCGCATGATATGTTGACATCGATGATTATCAAAAATACATTTCGTGATGTTAATTATATCGAAGTTGGTGAAATCACGAGATCTATGACTGAAACTGAAATTCGATTTAGTTTACTTGAAGGAATTCTTGGTGGAAATTATAAAGTAAATTTTTTTTTTTTAAATTTTTGGTTTTATTTTACAATTTTATTATTTATTTTTTTTTTTTTTAACTTGATATAATATTAACCATTCCTTTTTTTTTTATATAGAATGCGAATATGTTTTCATTCATTGTATATTATATTTTAAAAAATCCAGATGTAAAAAAGAAAATGTTAGAAGAAATTGATAAAATATTTCAAGGTGATAAAATGCGACCAATTACTAAAGATGATTTTTATAATTTAAATTACTGTGAAGCAATTGTAAAAGAAGTAGCACGAATTATCCCAATAATGCGCTCATTTGCAAGATGTATTGATAAAGCTGATGAAATAGCAGGTTATAAATGGCCAGTTGATACATTGTTCCGAATTAATCTTGATGCTATTCATTATAATAAAGATTATTGGAAAGATCCTGATAAATTTAATCCTGATAGATGGATGGTTGAAGGTTTTGAACCGAAAAAATATTCATTTATAATGTTTGGTGGAGGATTAAGATTGTGTCCAGGAAGAAAGTTAGCAATGATTGAATTAATTTGTTTGATGGCTTTATTATTTAGAAAATATGAAATTAATTTAGTAAATACGGATTCTCCTATAAAAACTACGAATATCGGTTTTATAGTCGCTTGTGTCGAATTGTTAGTTGAAATTAAACCAAGAAATTGACTTTCTTATATTTAAAAGATTTATATTGTATCATCTCTTTTTATTTAAATATTTTTTATATTACTATCATGTAAATAAGTTTGTAATACAACGTATATGTAATAGTCATTTCACGAGGAATTATGGATTTTTTCATGGCTGCGTTGTGAAAATTATGATATTCTCAACAGGTGACTTCATGAAATAACTTATTTATATTACCATAAAATTTAATAATAATTGACTTATTATTCTTAATATTGAATAGATTTTTTATATTATGTTGATTTTTTTCAATGACGTCAATTTTGTATGAAATTTAATTATAGGTCGTTATACGACGATTACACAACAATAAAGATGTGAGATCGTCGAGTTTTTAATGTGCGCTGATTATGTCGAAATGATCATATGCAGATTGCTAAAAATATAAATCTCAAATCTCCCTGAAAATTGTTAAAACTGACAAACAGCAAAAAAAAAAAAAAAAAAAAAAAAAAAAAAAAAAAAAAAAAAAAAAAAAAAAAAAAAAAAAAAAAAAAAAAAAGAGAAACAATAAAATGACTTAAATAATTAATGTTTTATTTTAAATACAATATTGATATATATGTGACACTATTATTGTTCTACGCTCCGCTCCTACCGTACCGCATTGCACATAATACCCCGGGTATTATTATCCCGGGTATTATACAAAATACCTGATTTACAGTAAAAATTATATAATACCCGTGGGTACTTTTGTTAGATACCGGGTATTATATGAGGGGTACATAATATCTAGCAAAATATCCGGGTCTTATAACGTGAGGTACTAACTTTGGTACTAACTTTGGGGGATCTATAGGCAGTGCTGAAAAAAAATCGATCACGTGGATTTCTCGTCCGACACGTGATCATCGCCCTACATATTTTATCACAGGTAGTGCTTCGATCCGGATGGGTTTTTAACGGATCAATCCGCGGTTTACTACAGTTTGGCATCGGTTTATTTGAGTTGGAGCTATAAGTTTGGCCAAAATTAACAAAATTTGTAGAAGAATAATTTTTTTAAATCTGACAAAAATTATAGTTTGACAAAAATAATAGAAAAATGTTGTGATGCTAATCAACGGATCAATCCGGATCGAAGCACTAATCACCGGTCCATTCATATTTATTAGTGGTTTCATGGAGATACCGAAATGGTTTATAATTATTATAAGAAATATGATGGTGACATACATGAGATTTATACGCTACAGTTTTATATCGAGTAGAATATTTGAAATTTTTATGAATAAGTACACATTGGATGGGACTTCCCAAATTGTGGATATTTAGTCGTAGTTATCATCCATCAACAAGAACCGAAGATTCTGTGAAATTATTTTAAGTTCTCCGTAATCTTCTTATGGGATTTATCTACAAAATTATGTTCCTTTTTTTAAATAAACCAAAAACTAGGTGCAAATATTAGAGT
Organism: Oehlia diaphana; assembly: GCA_003833135.1. NCBI lineage: Eukaryota > Fungi > Glomeromycota > Glomeromycetes > Glomerales > Glomeraceae > Oehlia > Oehlia diaphana. The sequence goes on along the minus strand of QZLH01000402.1, from coordinate 70,291 downwards.
TGTAGAAAAGTACATCATTTGATGAACCAATATACATGATGATTATCAAAAAACACATTTCGTGATGTTAATTACGTAGATTTTTGACTGATGCCGAAATTCGCGTCAATTTATTTGATATTCTTTTGTGGAACTTATAAAGTAAATAGAAATATCTTAATTTTAGGTTTATTTTACAATTTTAATCATCGAAATTTAACGTAAATGTTATATGCTTAACTTTACTAATTAAAATAACCATTCCTTTTTTTATTTCAAATAATGAATGTTCATTCATATTGCATATTATCCAGATGTGAAAAAAGGAAATGTTAAAGTATATAAAATTTGACCAATTACTAAATATGAATTTTACAGTTTACTATATTATTCAATATTATTTAACTAATTGTAAAGAAGTTGTAAAAGAAGTAGCTCGCGATTTTCTAACTGTAACTTCGTTTACAAAATGTATTGATAAATGGATATCAATGGACAGCTGACATATTGTTTATAATTAATGTTAAAGCTATCCATAATGGTGATTATTATTGGGAGAACCTTATAAATTTAACCCTGATAGATGGATGGATAAAAATTTTGAGCCAAAGAAGAATTCTTTTATCATGTTTGGTGAAGGATTAAGATTATGTCCAGGAAGAAAGTTGCCGATGATTGTATTAATTTGTTTGGTGACTTTATTCTTAGGAAATATGAAATTAATTTAGTAGATATGAACTCTCTAATTGTTTGTGTAAACCAGAAATTTGATTTCATGTATTATTTACGATTTCGTCATCCATAGAGGTTTTGTGATTATTGGCGAATAATTTAAACTTATTTATATACAGTAACAAACAAGATATACAGCGTCGTAATTTTTTATTACTCAGGTTATACTAATGTTAATTAATATCGACTGACGTTATTAAAAAAAAAGATCTGCCCAATTATTAAAATTAACCACGTGCTGTTAGTGATGTCATACTGTACTGTACGTCATCCTTATTATTCTAATTGACGATCACACATAAATTTAATAGAAAAAGTTTATTACACTTTGGATATCCGTTATCTGGATATCCGTCTGATATTAAATTCTAAATCAATTACTACGACAATACGAAAAATAATTTTAAAACTTTGTCATTGTAGATGATCATTGGCTTAATGACTACCCGCTAAACCATTTAAACCTGCGCACTATCTATAAATCGGAACAAAATAATCAATTGACAATATTTATTATGCATTTTTATGATTGTTTAGTAGGTTCATTTTTTTTTTTTTTTATTATTAATCAAAGATCTATCTGTATTGAATATATATTTAATCATAAAGCGAGTACATTTTAAGTAAAGTAAGGTTCAGAAATAAAAAATCAATGAAAACTTAATCAGGTAGGCCAGAGTCAAAATTTTAAGCATGATTAACTTTACCCAGAATTAAGATCGACCTCTAGTGGATTTATTTCCCCGTTACAACCACATGATTTTGTGGCGCATCAGCAAAAAGAAAATATTAAGTTTATCTAAAAAATTTTGTCATTTTATTTATTATGAATTTTTTTTTTTTTTTTTTACTTATTATTTATTTAAATAAAGAATAAATAAATATGGCGAATTCTGATAACTAAATATGAACTTTTTTTTTTCATTTTTTTTTTATCTGCAGAAATTTAAATTATTGATTTTTGGTTTATAAAGAAACTATATATATATTCATTTTTATTATAAATATATACAAATAAATATCTGGATTTTAGATATTTTTTTTTTTGTCCAAAAATAAATTTTTCGCGGTAACTTATTAAAATTCATATTATGTATGTTTCATAATTTTTATGCATTATTGCATCATAGAATAGAAAGATTAGAAAAAAATATATAAATTATTTATTATCAAATCATTAAAGTACATGTAATTATTGACCATTATATCAATATATTATTGTTCTATTCATTGAATTGATGAAAATAAATGAACTTTTATTTGACTAGTTTTTCATAAGCTTATTTTCTTTTTATGCATATACTTGTTCATTCAATATTGTTCTAATCTTACATAATAATATAAGAACAATGATTTAAAATTATTTGCAGAATGCATAGAATTGCATGTAGATAATACGTAAAATTGCATATTGATAATGCATTAAATTTTATTTAGACTATAATTGTTTGTTAAATTTATATTGATAATCTGTTCTAATTTCTAAAAAAGGCGTCATTCTTCAAAATAAAGTTGGTCCATTGATTGACAATTTCTCATATGTCGATTAAAACCTGTTTTAACCTGATTATTTAGTAAAAGAAATAAAGTCTTCATTATAAAAATACGGCCTTTACACCCACATGTATAAAATTTCCCTTTAAAAAAAACCAGATTTATGATAAAAATCAAAATTTAGTCACTTTTCGTCAAATTCAATGGAAGATATTCAAAACACTATACGACGAAAGTCTCTTGGGAGGACCGAAGAAATTGGGTCTCTATATAATGCTACTATAGATACTTTCTGTGGAATTAATATATTAAATAAAGAAAAGTGGCCAAATGGTTCAATTAAAAAAACTAAAATCTTTCAACCTAATATATTATGTGGATATGAAAATACATATAAGGAAAAGTTCAAAATGTTAGACGTCGAAGCTGAATTAAAATTAAGTATCATCGCGGAACTGTTTTCTTTGAAAGGTTTGAAAGGTTTCTATAGAGTATCTAACTGACGTAAAGGAAAGTTTTAAATCCGTGAAAGCCAATCTAATATATAAGATAACTTCATTTGAGGAAAATTTGGACATTTGTCGTGATGATGTTAAGGCATGCATTTCCACGGATGAGTTCAGTAATAACCATGCTACCCATGTCATAATAGGAATAAAGTGGGGCGCTAGTATAATAGCATCAATTGAATGTAGTAATGTGAAAGAAGAGGAAAAGTCACAAGTCGAAAAAGAACTAAAGGCATATTGTGAAAATTTATCAGCTTCCATTTCTAAAAAAAGCTTCAAAAATGTTAAAGAGCCGAATCTTGGGACTCATTTCTCAATAAAACTATTTGGTGATATTCCGCATAACAAGCAGCTTCCTCAATCCTTTAGTGAAGCAAGGAAGATCATAATTGGGCTACCTTCGTATATTAAAAAACTTAATAATGGGAAAGGTGTTCCAATCGAGTATATACTATATCCAATATCAGATCTCGCGGATCTATTTGCTCAAAATATCAACGTTAATTTCATGGAAACAAGTTTGAGTGAGGCAATTATCCTAAAAGTAGAACAAACGTTTGATAATTTATCTGAGTTCAAACAAAGACTTAATGATTTATTCAATGATACAAATGAAGCACAAATAATTTTACCTGATCTCACACCAGTTTTTAATGAAATCAAAGACCGTCTGCAAGATGTCAAAAACGAGGAAGTAAGATTCGTAAAAGAACTCACAGAATATCTTATTAAAATACGTTTTAGTAATGAAGATACTGATGAACTTGAAAGTAATATAGAAACATTTCAGAAAGGTAACTTGTCCAAGAGTTCTATAATGGAATTTATTAAAAAGCACCGATCAGTTTCTATAAGGGCTGGCTTAGCGCTTGCTATAAAATCAAAAAAAGTGGAGAAAATTGACAAAAATTTAACCATTGATGAGCACATTTTGCCTAAATATCCAAACAATGAAATATATATACTTATTGATAGCGATGAACATAATATTGATGATAAGTCATTTTCAATATACAGTATGTTTCGTGACCTTTACAATTCAGATGAATTGAGCAAGTATTGTCTTAAAATATTTACCGGAAAAGAGTGTTCTAATTATCCAGTAATTCAACATTATATCAATGGAAAGTTAAATAGTGATAACTATTATGATGATAGCAAAGTGTTATTTACATCAAATGTTGTTAAATTTGATCCAGTACCAAGCAAGCCGAAAAATACTCCTAATAAGAAGACACAGTTGGTAATGCCCTGTCCCCAGGATTGTCCAATAGTTGATTGTAATTGGAGATGTCTCAAATGTGAACAGAACATAGAATATGGTTATAACAAACGTTTGTATTGTGATTGCGGTGAAAGTGACATTGTTCATTGTAAATTTAGATGCAATAGCTCTCATCATACTAGAGGATACGTACCATTTGAGTCAGACACTTTTATTAAAATGTTACCGTCGGAACCTCCAGAAGAAATAAACATACTACTTCTTGGTGAGACTGGCGTAGGAAAGTCTACATTTATAAACGCTTTCGTGAATTATCTCAAGTTTGATTCGCTCATAGATGCAAAATCTAGAAATATGGGGGTATTTATCCCATCCAAGTTTACTGTAACAGATGAAAATTGTGAGATGAAAACAATAAAATTAGGCGATGATGATTCAAATGAACGGCTAGGAAGTGTGGGCGCGTCGTCTACTATAGGATGTAAAAGCTATGTATTCCACGCACCTGGAAATAAACATATAAGATTAATTGACACTCCCGGCATAGGAGACACTAGAGGATTAGATCAAGACAAGAAAAATTTTGAAAAAATAATGATTTCTATTAGCAAATACAAGTTTTTAAACGGGATATGTATCCTTCTAAAGCCAAACAATTCACGACTTAATGTAGTGTTTAGATTTTGTGTACAGGAATTATTATCACATCTTCATAAGAATGCAAAAGATAACATAGTCTTCTGCTTTACAAATGCTAGGGGAACATTTTATCGCCCAGGGGATACATTGCCAGCACTTAAAAAACAAATTGACGAGCTTAAGGAACGTTCTAACGTTGAAGTAAAGATAAATAAAGATACTACCTATTGCTTCGATAATGAATCATTCAGATTCTTAGCAGCTCTTAAAGAAGGTATCGCTTTTAAGGATACAGATGAACTATGTTTTGCAGAGAGTTGGAAAAAATCTGTGAATGAATCAAGAAGACTTATTGAGCATTTTGTGGGATGTAAGCCTCACCAGGTAGAAGATACTATATCGCTTAACAATGCTAGAAGTATTGTAATGCTTCTTTCTAAACCTCTTGCGGAAGTAGGTCAACTTATCCAAACGAATATTAAATTAATCAAAGAAAAACAAAGTGAAATAGAAAATTCTGACAAAACGATAGAAGATCTTAAAGACCAACTTTATATTCCGCAAATAGACCTCGAGCCAATACAATTGGGATACCCGAGAACGGTGTGCACAAATGGCAGCTGTGTTAGAACATTGAAAATTAACGAAACAATCGTTAAGGTAGATTATATACAACATTGTTGCAAACGCTGTTATGTACCGTTTAATAACTATTTGAAATTATGCTGGGCCATGAAATTCATCAATGGAACATGTAAAGAATGTGGCTGTGAACGGAATAAACATATGCATATTTCTTATGAGAATAAACAAATAACTATTAAAATTGTTAATGAGGATGTAAAATCAGAAATCTTAAAAAATCAATCAGATCAAGAAGCAAAAAAAGCAATGATAAAGGAGTGTGAAGAGAGACAGACTCGATTAAAAGGTGAACAGAATATAATAAATGAAATTAGTATTAAATTTGCACAATTCCTAAGACAAAACGCAATAGCAAGTTTCAATGATGCGTATGCGGAATACTTGGATCTCTTCGTAAATGAAGAAAAGATTAAGAAGAGTGCTGATCCCAGAAATTATGATGATGAAATACTCAAAGGACTTGAAGACACGAAAAAAAGTTATTTAGATCAAATAGATTTAATAAATCAAGCAATTAGCAACGATGACACATGCCCAATTTCACCAAAGGATATAAGCGACCTTGAACAACGATTATATGCTTTACCCATCAACGGACAGACTTTGAAAAAAATAAATGATGAAGTGAAGCGTAGTAGAACTAATGATTTTAAAGAAAACCATTATATACCTTTAGAAAATAGCATTGGAAAAAATGGAAGTAGCTTATATAAATTACTTGGAAAGTTTTCTAAGAAATACTTTTATTAGATATATAAATCAGTTTCTTAAATTTGTATTATCCATCCCAAATTCTGGAACTTTTTTTGTATCAGAGTTATTATAATAATGGTATTATTATAGATGCCAGCAATTCAACAGGTTGCTTTTAAGATTAGATTGATAAAATTTTTTTCTGTGATCTTTTCCATGCCAAGGAACGAAATTCAATCCAACCGGTCATCGGACAATTGTTCTACTGTAACAAAATCAAATTTTTATAGAATAACCGGCTCTAAGGGAGTTGTTATACTATACGAAAATAATATTCCTTTTGTTAAATTTATTATAAGTTATGTAAAAGTTAAGATGTATTATCGTTGTTAACAATAAAAGATAAAGTATGACGTCAATTTTTCAAATTTATTGACAACTATATAAAGAAAAAACAAAGGTAATTGATGCTTGAGCGTCGGGCAAAAAAAATTTTTAGATTCTCGTGACATAAAATTTTAAAAATGATCCGGCCGGCCGGCATTTTTTTTTTATATATGTAAAATTTTTTTATATGTATTTTTATTTTATTTTTAAATTCCATGTGAACAAAGTCACGATACAAATAAATTTTTATATATGTAAAATTTTTTTTACGCACATTGGCCAAAAACTTAAAATCACGTGATAAAATTTTTTACTATAAAAAGAAAATTTCGAAAAACTGACCCGGCCGGGTCACGAGAATCTAAATTTTTTTTTTGCCCGGGCATTATCAATAATAATTTTTATATTTGGTGTTTATGTGACAATCCAAAAAGTGAGGCAATTTTAGACATCCTTCATTTTTGTTGTTGTTTATTCTAATAATAAGTATATCACAAAAGACCATAAATTAAACCATCGAACTAGCGTTCGTATCATAATATCATTAATTTTTTGTCAATTGCATAAACTCAAAAATAGGACCAGAAATATATATAAAAGGGTCTGCGTATTTTGAACTAAAAAAAAAATCATGAAAATCTTCCCTATAAGAAATATGTATACGGAAAGGATACGTTTTGTATACATTTTATGTACGTTTCTATAGATTCCGTATACAAATTCCGTATATTTAATAAGCAATTCA